>CM031235.1:287385809-287667993 GCA_018340775.1 Taxus wallichiana var. yunnanensis
AGATCGGTTAAGTTGATAGAAGTGGACGGGGAATTTGGTAGAGGTGAGGGGGTGAAGGCGAAGCAGGGGCATTTTAACACGCTGTAAGCACTTCGGGTAGATGGTGGAGACATCGGGATCAGTCATTGCATTTGAGTAGAAACAGGAGTACTCAAAGCGTTCCCATAGGGCCTGTCTCAGGAAAAGTGAGTTGTAATTCCAATCCATTGGGTGTGACACGGGGAGGCGGATGAGGCAATCGTATCAATAGATGCTTAATAGGTCGAAATTGACGGGTTGTTGAAAAGATTTAGGTGATGAGGGACTAATAGGTGAGGAAGGGCATGTTGGAGGAGTCCATCATGGCTAAAGAATTTAATGATGTTAGTGCGAGAGATTTCTCATCTAAGGATGTCAAAAGGAGTGGCATGTACCCTCCTCTTGTGCGTAGCAAGAGTGGTAGAAGGAGACGTCAGGAAATGGATAGATTAGACAACATCCGCTCGCGATCCAGAGGGATGTGTGGTGTAAGAAGACTCATTAATGGGAAGGGAAGCCAGGGCAGCTAACTCTTCTATGGGTAAAGGGATGATTTTGCTTTGGCTTGATGGTGGTAAAGGAGGTTCGAGCTCTGTGTTAGTGAAGAGGCTTGATTCAAAATTTTCTCGATAGAGGCTTTTGGTGGTATCGAATCTGTGCATGGATCTCATGAACACTCTCCTCGGCTAAGATATCTTGGTTTACGTTCTTGCTTGACGAGAGTGATTCGGGAATGGCTTGTTGAAAATTTTCAGATTTCGGTTAGCAGGGCGTTAGGATTATCGAAAGTGTTATATCCCCTGCATCAACCATTTCGCACTATGTTTTTCAACATCTTGCAGCTTTCATGACTATGTCCTTTTACGCGGTGAAAGTTACAAAAGTCATTTTCTTTGTGTAGAAGGTATTGCTGGTGGAGTCAAACCCGAGTGAGGTTTTACGGGGGCAAGGTGATAGCCCCACTTTGAGCAATTTCTCTAGGATGACGCCATAAGTTTCTCCCAAGGAGTGTAATCGGTGGGCTCGGCTTTGTATTTATAGGTGGTTTTGGTGGAGTATTGGACGGTGGTTGGGATTTGACCATCACCACGTGGACAGCTCCTTTTGATTTAGAAGAGGTTGACGCGTGAGGAGTGGTGGTATTTGGTTTATTGGTAGAATCAGGAGTTCGGAAAGTGGAGTTCTTGTTGCGCAACCGCAATTTCTCTTCCTCTAAGGCTCGAATTTCTAATTTTCGAGCCATAGTAAAGGCCTCGTCGAATGTACGGAAAGTTTGAATTTGGAGGGTAGGGGAGATGTGCTTAGCGCAGGCCCGCGTAAAGAGTTCGATAAGTTCGGTTTGAGGCAAGGCATACGTAAGTTGGTTGATAAGGCCCCGCCATCGTCCAACGAAATCTGCGATAGATTCGTCTTCGAATTGTCGGATGGCATAGAGGTCAGTGATAGATACTTTCTTGTGCAATGTTAATGGAGAAATGATCTAAGAAAGATTGGGCTAGTTGGTTAAAAGAGAAGATTGAGTCTTGGGTTAAAGCACTGTACCCTCAAGGAGCCCGATAAGGACATGGGAAAGGTGCGGAGTAACAAGGCATCATCATGGGCAATCAAATAACAAGCATGTCTAAATGATCGCAAGTGTTGTTGAGGATCCTCTTTACTGTTAAAACGAGTAAACTTTGGCAACTCCCATTGAGGCGGATAAGAATGAAGGGGGACAGAAGGGTGAATGGGCTCCCGACAAACTTGCTCGTATGTCAGTAGGCCTTCGACTTCTGAAACGGAAGCCTCCAGGTTTTGCATTTTGTCCATCATTTGCTTGATGAAATCTGTGGTTGGATGAGATGATGGTGCCACAGAATAGGGGTGTCCCATATAAGGTGTTGAGGTCACTGGATACGTATACGGGAATGAAAAGGTAGGCGGAGCTTGAGAAGGAAAGCTCGTTTGAATAGGTGGCGAGAGTAAGTCATGAATGGAGTGGTCCAAAGAGAGATGAGATAGGGCGGTTGGTGGTAGCGATACGTGGGGTCCAAGATTAACAAAGGAAAGCTAATCGGGGTCGTATGAACCTCTGCCGGCTCGGGAGACGGGGCTAGCGATACGCAGAAGTAAGTATTGTTATTGAGGAGTACGGGAGCTAAATGAGCAGCTATACTAATAGGCATGCCCATAAGGAGGAGCTGACCATCAAAGCGTCTGGTCGTGGGTATGAGACAAATAGTATCAATGTCACTGGGATTAGCATCCAGAAATTTGGCAAAGTCCTTGTCTCCTACAGGAATTTGGGGGATCTCACTGGTGTCCGTAGGGTTTCCTATAGAATGTGAAGGGGGTGATTCAGGCAAAGAAACAGAGCAAGCGTGTGAAACCATGGCGGCGGCTTGCTTCCGAGTGATGACAACCATAGACCAGAACACACAGGAAAGTTTCAATCTATCAAGGACAAAAACAACCTCAGAATGGTGAATTTGGCAAGTTGCTGGTTTGTCAGGGGCTGAGAGAGACAGTAACCGATATCGGTTTGGTAACCGGTGTCGGTCACAGGGCAAACGACGTCGGTCCCTTAACCGATGCCGGTGTCAAAAATCTAGAATAAGAAGATACAAAGGGGTTGCTAATTTGATTTTTAGCAACGTTGAGTAGTTTAGCAACTTATTGATCACAGAAGACAAAGTATGACAGAGAAAACAGGATTTGAAAACAAGCAAGAGGCACACGCAAATGCAGAGATTAACCTTAGGGTTAATTTTAATTATTGTGGGCTTATGCCTTTAGACGTAGAATGATGTCAGAATCCTAAACAAGAGACTTAGGGGAAATGTCAAGTTGTTTTGGCTTATAAGGTTACCTCAATCGGGCGGAGGAATACCGCGCGGAAACAGGGGGATGTTTGAGCTGTTGTGTTAATTGTGAAGTGATTCGGTACGTGTTGTAGTGAAACTAAGGTTAATTTCCTGTCAATACCGTGGATATCACCCCCACGTGTACGACCTGTTACTTAATCTATGTTCACTAGAATTGAAAAACAACAGGCAGGAATGTAATGCATGTGTTTTAAAACCCAAATCGAAAGTGATATTCGATGAAGCAAAAGAGATGACTTTTACTAATGCAAGATGCAAAAACAAAGCAAGTTCTTTTACCAGAATAATAAAATACCCTGTGAATATCTCTAGAAGAAGAAAACAGCAAGTATGCTCCCTATAATAAAAGCAAGCAAGAAATAAAGAAAAACCCAAAATGGGTCCCACCGGTCGTGCCAAAATGTTTCACTCGGAAAATGCTTCGTTCTTATAGAAACAGATAAGGTTAGGGTTAGGAGGAATACTGTAGAATGTCGAGATGATGTGCTGCATCAGAGAAAGATCAGCCGATTGCGAAGAACTCCTTTTTTGTCTTGGAAGGACTACTCGCAAATAAGAACACAAGACCACAAGATTTTGATTAGATAATAAATGAGGGAATCGCCTTGGGGCCAGAAATATGAAACTTCCTTTCAAGGTGGTCGCCTGCTAATATGAATTAACACAAAATATCTTGTAAAGTACCAATTAAATTGTTTGGCCGAACCGGGTAGGGAAAAGGTACATTTTCTTGTTTTGATCAAAGGAACCGATGCTTTTACCTATAACCGATGGCGGTTACCGATAACCGATAACTGCGGTTGGTTCTAAGATCTTCTGGCTGGTTGTGGTGTTTGTAATGGCTGTTTTTGGATAGTATTGAGAAATGGGATGGTTAGAAACAAAAGAATGATAGTTAGAGGCAATGGTACGTTAGATAATGGGTTCGAGAACGGATTTGGGAAGATTACAATTCCAAAAGCATAAGAAATGTTATAATGGAGGACATGCAAGATATAACTTACTGCTTTTTTGATGAAGGTGCAAGTTGATCTCCTTTGGCACGCTCTTCGGTTTCTTTACTCGTCTCGCTTGGTCAAATGAAGTTACGACTCGCTAATCGCTTTGGACTCTCCTTTTATTAAAAATCCTTCGACTGATCTCCAAAAATGAAATTCCGATCCGTTGTTTTGGTTTGGGAAGCCCATTTACAGGGAACCGATGGCGGTTTGCGTAACCGACGGCGAGTAGCAGAACCAGCATCAGTTAGAAAAAAGTAGGCTATTTTTAGTAAAATAGCCCACCTTCCCCCGTTTTCTCCCGAGAGATCATTCGGGCTTGGTCAAGTGGCTAGAAGGTCGGCTTTGGGTGCGAGTAAGGAGGCATTAGTTATGGATGTGAGTCTAGACCAAGTCATGGGTCTTAATTAGGTTAATTTAGGTTAGGGCTAGGTCATGATGAGGTGGCAAAGTGAGGTGGCGGGTAAGGTGATGTGGATTTATCAATTACAAGGTAATTAATAAATAATTGTGTAAAGTTTAGGTAATGAGGTTAGGTTGCGAAATGGGATGCGGGTCACAAGGGTCGTGAGACACGAATTTGGTGTCTACATTAGCCCCTTTGAGTGTAGCTTACTACTTCATAAGCAGCGCATGACAATAATATGAAGTGGTTTCTCATGTTAAAGATATGAGGTATTTGAGTGGATCGGGATGCCCGGATAGGTACATGGGAACTGGTGAAGGGAACCCTACCCCTATAATATGGGCACCCTATTTTGTCACCAAAAAGGAATGTTGTAACCTTCTGCGAGCACGTCACTTATGGTAATTTCTTCCTTCAGATTCCTATCACACTAACTTTGCTATATTCGATGGATAATGGTTAAACATCGTAGTAGCTAGTTCTTGATGAAGAAAATAACATAGTTAAACTCTAACAATAAACATCAAACCCTAAAAAGAAAGTTATGCATGAGGAATAATTGACCTGCTTATTCATGGTGGACTTACTAACCGAGTTCATCACACTAACATCCTGATGCACAGAAATTCTAAAGAGGGTGTGTGCGCAATCATGCCCTAGTGATCTTGTGTCACCACACTTTTTGAAAGTAGTGAACAATCAATATTTCTAGAAAATGTAATATAATGGTGGATGGAATAGAGTAAACTTCCTCTTATTTTAGGTGGATGTAGATGAACATACCGATTGACCCTGCCTTTTGATGGAGTGGATAAAAGATGGAAGAAGATTACACAAATGGATCCTTGATGGATGTAACCTTAGGTGATGATAATATTGTTTAGTGACTATGGTCCTCATTATGGTCTTATAACTTTATATTTATATGGTTCTCTTGTTTTAATTTCATAATTAACCCTAAAAGGTTGAGGTATCACACAAAAGATAGAAGCTCAAATAGTTAGAAAGTGCCCAAAAAGTGGTAGGAAAGTGTGAAGGCTCAAGGTGTGGAAATGGGACTGGGGTTTGGGCATAGCTTTAATATTGGGTTGGACTCCTAGTCAAAGGTAAAATGAAACAAAATCATACAAAAAATGAGGAAAATTTGTGCTAAAGGTTTCCACTGATGATAGAAAGAAAAGTAAAATGGCCAAAGGACATGGGTTAATTAGTACTTTCTTTACTCAAAAACCATATGAATAGTAGTATGATAATCTGGGGACTAAATAATATCTCAATTACGTGATTTTTTACTACATTTTCCGACTTTATGTTGGTGAGTAGAAAATCTCATTAACATAAAGTAGATAGATATGAAGGACTTGATAATCCATGTAGAGGATGTAGAAATGCTCTAATGGACTAGACTCCCCAAAGTGTGGATTGACAAAATAGTTTGAACATGGAAACTAAAAGATGAAAAATGGAAAAAGTGGTGAGATTAAACCTACGGTGGAAATGTGTGTGTATTTGCCAATGTGTGTGGTGTACCAACATAGTTAGTATCATGTATTTGGGACATAAAATGTCATTGTTGTTTAACAAATTTTTGAGTTTTTTATTGTTTCTTTTTCATACAGACGGACCTACTCATCAAAAAAACAATAAATTATTCAAATACACATATATATGAAAATGCATGTAAAATACGCATGTATATTTATGTGAAATAATGTAAATGTAAAGTACATAAATGAAAAATGGAACATGGCACTAGATCCATGTCGAGAGATCAAAAAGTGTAGAAGGGGTAATCGTATGTCGTTGGAAAAGCAACAGTGAGCGTGAGAATCAACAAGTGACTCTTCCACGTACCCAACCTCCCGAGGTCGTGCCGAGATAGCCGGTGGGGGTAGAATATGCAGACAAACTAGTTGGGGAGTCTAATGTCTTCGACACGCACTAATGGTATTTGCGAATCTAAGGCAAAGAAGGCCCTTCTAACTTGGACTAGTGTGATAGATCGATCGAGATGATGACGCTCAAGGCTCCAATCAATATCGAGCTCTGGCGTGATTCGATCTATGGGTTGTGGGATGCGTGGAAAATGACCCGGGATGGTTTCGTGTATTTCTCCTGATAGGGTCATATGGTGAATATAGTCAACTCTATGGACGATTCTCTGGCCTAGTCCAAAATTCTCTAGCTTTGTTAGTCGCAGGTGTCTAGTAGGGACAACTGTTGAATGATGATAGGTGGAATCGGAGTAGACTGAAATACTAATGTGCGTAGGCCAGTGTCTATATCTAACTGACTTGTGGATTCGTTAGGCTATGGGATTTGTGGATCACAACCGTAGACTCTTGGTTGTTCGGTCCCGTTATGGTCATACGTGAGATCAAGTTCTAATCCCTAGTATCCAAAGAGTCGTAAGCTTTCTCATTTCTACGTTTAGAATCGCAATTGTGCGATTTTCTCGTAATACCTCACAGTGTTCTAAAGCAACTTGAATTCTTAAGCTGGTATCTATATCTACGAGGGTGTCTCCAAATCTGGTCTGGTCTGTGGAACTAAAGGATCGCACCCGAATATTTGTTCTCTTTCAAATCCTTCTACACAAATGGATGTTTTCTAGGATAACCTGTAGTTTGGTTGATTTGACCAAAATGTGTGTGCTTGGTCGTCTTCTACGTTTAACCCTCTCAACCGTGACCCGATCTCGCTGGAAGTCCTGCGTTGTTGTTTGGAAGACTTGTATCCTAAGGTTTTGGTCAATGTCGCCATCGCCACTACGATATTGGGTGGGGCACAATTGGCTCGAAAATGTATTCCCTGGGCTCCCTAGGTCCCGTAATTTTCATGCAAAAGCAGAATGAAACAAACTATAATAAAGTAAAATCTAAGTACACTTCTAGCATATATAATTCCTTTTTTTGTATTTTCTGGCAATTTATAAGAAAGCAACTATCTAAAATATTTAGAATTGACAACTAAACTAATAACGTAAAACAAACAAAATAGCCGAGTGTAGCTATTTGTCTGTGCAATTTTGTATATCTATTCTAAACAACGAAATAACTAATCTATTTGCAAGATTCTCGATCCTACCTTAGAAGTGAGGAATGAATCATAGTTTCTCAGAAACTATCAATCCCCACAACTTCCCTGGCAATATCGAGAATGGAAATAACTGAAATAAAGTGATTAACTACTTTATTTGATAAGTTCTAACTAAAACTTTGAAAGATGGAACCTGGATTTCGCAGAACAGTGGCGAATCCGACGGTGTGTGTGTTCTTGTCCCCTCAGTATGATCTCTTCGTTCTTTGTGCTCACGTGAATCCAGAAAAGCGTGGAATGCTTGCATCAACAGGAATAGATATTTGGATCAATGGACAGCCTTCAGAATGCAGACATAATAGAATGCGGATAGGAGAGGGATAGCGCAAGAGTACAGAGCTTGGCCTATGCAATTCCTAGCGGGTCTACTGCGAATCATGCAACAAAAGCGCCCGTAACTCCGAAACTAGTCTCGTATGAAGAGCAAAACCCGCAACTTTAATGGCTGCCTAAACTATTCTACTCCAAAACAATAATACTGCTTTGCACAAGTTGGATCTCGTGGCTTACCAACAAAGAACACAAAGCTAAAACAAACATGCAACAAACTATGCTACCAATCCTAAGCAAACTAAAAAGACCACAAAGATCAAAACATGAAAGTTGGAGTGAAAAATGGTGGCCCAAATAATATTTGCACTTGCACAAGTTGGATATGTGGCTTACCAGTTGCAACACAATACTAACCAAAGCACTCAATGAGAAAACTAAGAATTCTAAGCAAAGGAAAACTAAATCTGCTGTAACAAGAAATTCAAAAGCAAACTTTGGAGCAAAATTCAGAGGCCATTTGCATGTGCACAAACCATGCATTTATAGGAATTCCAAACATCCAAAATCAAACCAAACTCGAACTCCTAAACAATAAACAAAGGAAAAACACTATTCCAGGGGACCAAAAACATTAATGCATGCTCAAGTCGGCAAGAAAAGCTGGTGAAACGTGATATTTCACGCGGGTCGCGCCAAAAGAGCGTTCTGGAAAACGCGCAAGACAGACCGCCGCCCGCTCGAAAGGGTGGCGGTTACAGACCGCCGCCTGCTGTTAGGGGGCGGCGTCACGAGACCGCCGCTTATAGGCGGCGGTTTTGCCATCAAGACCAAAAAGCCAAGAAAAGAGGGAAAAATAGGGAAAACAAAGCACGCGGGGGCTAAGCGGGGCATGCGGGATGTTAACGCATATCCGTAAAGCTTCTCTGGATCCCGAACACCTTGCGAAGAGACCTGTATCATCATTGGGGCATTTATTACACCTGCTCGCAAAGCAAGACCTTACAATTTTGGGTACGTACATATTGCCCCCTCGGAGAAGCGTTTTAGCCATGAAGAGGCATAAAACGGTGGGTCCGAGTATGGCAGTCCCGAAATGGGAGTTAGAAGTTATACCTTACACGTCCGTGTGTCGAAATGACGCCATCCAAAATTCCCGCCACCTGCAAAATGAAAAGAGAACTCAAGTGCAGATAGATACAATAACTTGGAAAATAAACGCTAAAATAATAGGGAAGAGGACGTACCATTAGTGCGAGGATAGAAACTTACCTCCGTTGGCGCTCCGAACCTGCGAAAAAGTCATTTAAGATGAAATAGAATAATATATATATGAAAGTGGGCCCATTTTCCTATTCATTTGCGCGAGTCGATTTGATAGATTTTGAGCTCTGGGGCCCACAGTAACGGTTTCTCACGTGAATAGAGTCAAAACGTCCGGAGCGAGATCAGTGATCATGCCTCCACATGCGGAACGCCACCCCGCGAGATCACAGGTTGGTTTTTCTTCAATTTTGTGCTTTTCCCTCTTCAATTTTAAAATGCTAAATTTGTTGTAATGGGGGGGTCATTTTTGAAAATGTTAGGTTTAAAAGGTCCATCTAGGGGGGGCGCCTACTGGGTAGGCTTTGTTTTTAGCTAAAACGGTCATTTTTTGCGTTTTTGACTTTTTAGGGTTAAAACCCGCGCGGTTTTCGGACACGACCGCCACCTCGGCCGTGGCGTGGCGGTTACATGACCGCCGCCCCGATCGAGCGCGGCGGCTTGCGAGACCGCCGCCTTTAAGGTGGCAGCATAAAACCGCCTCCGCTCGTATGGCGGTTTTGCATGTAATGCAAAGAGCTTGTTTTGAGACTTATACTTATATTTTTAGCATTTGTGTACGTTTTTATGACTCTCCCCGCATTGATTAGATACTAACTTACTCTGCTTTTGTGTGTTTTTGGGTGTATGCAAAGAAGGAGGAGTACATTAGATGGAGCCGGGAGAGAGAGTGTGATTGGTGCCTGGGTATTGGATGCCCTTCAAAGCAGATGAGGAGGACACATTGCAGAGGGCCGGCATATTGCGGATATCGCATGTGCCTCACGTTACTCCATCTAGTCACATACTACTGTGACTTATTCTCCTACCGGGATGCAGATCGAACACTTTCCGACCGCTGTGGGTCCGTGGTGAGTGGACTATTACTCTAGAGGACGCTACCGTATTCGGGGTCCCGATCATCTGGGAGGAGACTCACACTAGAGACAGCTGGGTCCAGAGCACAGATTGCATAGTGGGCAAGCATATATATGGGGGATGCAGCTATTTCCACGGGGCCGAAGAAGGGAGTGAGAGTTAGATCCATTCCTTCTTTGCCCATCCCCATATTTCGACAGGCCATCATGGGGATCCTTGCCTCGAGACTGATCGGGGACAAGGGAGGGGACACTTTGTTATACTGCTGGGCCCCCATCATTGCACAGATAGAGGGGCATGGCCGGATATACGCCTGGGGGGCAGACATTTTGGGGACCACCTATCACGACTTATACAGGGTGGTCCGTTTACAGGGACAGTCTTTGAGCCACCCTACTCTAGTTATGAGTTGGGTGTATGAGCGCTTCATTCCCTATGGCAGAGGCGTGGAGGTGGCAGATCCCGGGCTGTGAGGGCAGCCAGGTGGTCAGATATGTCGGTGCTTAGAGCACCTCACCAGCCCAAGTAGCTTCCCTCACTATAGCAGACATGGAGGCCACACCGCACTCAGCCATGGCCGACAGATGGGGAGAGGAGGCTCTTACATTGATCTCTTGCTCCACCACAGGCAGCTTATTGACCGTGTGGGACGGTGGAGGAGGTACATCCTTTCAGCAGGTTCCTCAGCCAGCCGGCCTCCCATATGTGGGCATGCTTCCTCCAAAGAAGCACCAGCTTGATCAGTTCGGGAGGCTAGAGGGGGCCTAGAGGCCATGGTTGGACAAGTGGTTACCCCCGGCATTCCTATTGCAGCCTGTGGGGATAGTTCGGGCCAGAGGGAGAGCTGGTGCGCCTCGGGCACCTTTACTTCGGATTACCGCGGGTCCTGCTCATAGTAGTGATGACCCTATAGATATTGACTCCGATTCTGAGGAGTCCACAGAGGGAGGGTCGGAGGAGCAGATGGACGAGAGTGATCCTGAGTGGCATGATACTCAGGATATCATGCAGGCGGAGAGGGCGGAGCAGAGCGCAGAGAGAGAGACTCTGGTTTCCGAGGAGCCACTCTCCCGGGGCCATGGTGGAGATGATGAGTCCACGGGGCGTCATGTTGCCCCAACTACAGGAGCAGCTCCTCAGTCGGCGGCGGCATCTGCAGCGGGTGCTGGCCCTAGTGACCCATCTTGGAGGCCCGGTGACCCGAGTAAGTTATCCTTTCTCCCTTTCAGTGTTAATTTGATTTAGGACTTGTTTTAACTGCTATCTCTCCTTATATTTGTATCTTGTATATTTTAGCCTCTTGCCTAGTTTCTAATTCGTCTTTCTTCTTTGTTTTGCAGAGACTGTTGACGAGTGGCGGGATCTAATCCGTAGGGTATGTACCGATTCTCTGATGATCCCTATGGATAAGACCCGTGCGGAGCTATCCGTAGATGCCGGGGAGCCCTCAGCAGCCGGCAGGCATACCGACGTCTTTGCTCCCGTTTGGCATGTGGCCAAGATGGTGTCGACTCTCCGCACAGAGTTGGCAGGCTATAGGACAGCCGAGCGCCTTATGAGGAGCCGTTCTCATGGCGAGACCACGACCGCCTCGAGACCCTGAGCCTTCCGTCCATTCAGAGCGCCAGCGTAGTCGTAGTCCCAGTGAGGGCGCACCTTCGCCGGGATCACGTAGGGGTTGAGAGGCCACTGGCTCCTATGCATTTTTATATTATGGATTCTTTTGTGTATTACGGGCTCTTTGAGCGTTTTGACCATGCCTAGTGCATGATGGCATTGTATACAAATATTGACTATTTATATATATGTGCCGATTTTGGATCAAAACTTTGTCACTTGTGTCTTCCCTTTCTGTTCCAAATTTTTTCGTGTATACTACGATGTATGTTTTATATGCTTTCTAGAATGTATGCAATGGAAAACAGATGATGCAAATGTTTGCTTTCTTTTTGTGTTTCATGATGCTGATACATGATATTGTAGATATATTGTGATCTTAAATCTTAACTTTTGTGAGCAATTTGGATACCTCATGATTTGTTTTGGCAAAGTGATGAAAATAACCAGTATGATGAACAGATTAACTTGCCCCACTCCTAACTCCACGCAACTAGTAAGATGCGAGGGCTCATCACCAAGAGCCAAGAAGGGCGCAAGTTATGAAATATGGTGAAATGATAGTGATGAAAGACAGACGAAGCTTTGGTGGAACCAAATGAAAACTACAAGTTTATTCTACCTGAATGACTTCATAGTTTTGGATGCAACTTGCTTTGCGGTTTATCCAGACTTAGACCCGTAGATGGCCACATAGTAGACAAAATCTGGGTTTTTAGGATTTTTAACTCTTTTTGGAATTTTGAATATCTGATTCATTCGTTATTGACTCAAAGTTTGAATTGATTGTTTATGACCTTTTAACTTTTACTTTGTTTAGAGGACCCCCTACACTTTGCCCCATGCTACCTGTAAGAAGCATGGGTTTATCACCGTGGGCAAGGCATAGGCGAGTAAGGGCATTTCCATCCTTTCCCAACCCTACGTCACTAGTAAGAGATGCAAGCTCATCACCGAAGGTTGGTGGGGCAAGGAAATGTGTAAAAATAAAATTTTCTGTTTAATCACTTCTTGACTTGTCTGTTTGAGTAAGATGTCAGTATATTCTTATTTCCAAAGAGATGTGCATATGGGATAGATGTGACACCATGAAGCTTCTAGAACAGACCATAGGCAAGACACCTATCCTAAGAAGAAACCAAAGTGAGAACAAACTTGCAGAGCTTGGTATGGTTACCATTAGGACTTCGTCATGTCTGATTTTATTAGATAAAAGATTCCAGGATGATTGGTGATATCGAAGACGGAGAAGTATGATTAAAGAACTTCATGCCAGAAACATCACGAGTTTGTAATAAATTGCTTTGAGAATAGATTCCTTGATCACAATTTGTGTAAGAACAAGTGGACAAAATGATCCTAATTTATATGAAAATGCGATGTAGATAGTTATATAGGCAGCGCTTGCTGCTTATGCGTAGAAACGTTTGAGGTGGAGGGAATTGACTGTTTCGCCAAACTCCTCACCTTCTAGCGTGCATAAGAGATAAGCACCATTCCCGTAGTCTTTCATGACTCGGTATGGGCCCAACCATTTGGGCCGGAATTTCCTTCCTTCGCCGGTCTTCTTGTCGATCCATTGCCTAACCTCGTAACTAGGTCACCTTCGTATATGTCACATCTCATAGACCTTCTTGTTATATTGCGCGGCACATTCGGTCAGCATAAGCTCTATGTCGTTGTTCAAACATCTAACCTAGTTTCATCTAGGCTTTCTAGTTGGGAGAGACGTGCTTCTCTCGTAAGCGTCTTCGTCCATGGATGGTAATGGGAAGTCGTCCTTAGGACATGCTTTGTTAATGTCCCGGAAATCTATGCAGATGCGTATCTTTCCATTCTTCTTGAGAACGGGAACGATGTTTGATACCCATTGGGAGTAGTCAACTGGCTTGATGAATCCTACCTGAAGGAGTTTTATTACCTCCTCTTTTACCATAAGGGCTACCTTGGGCTTCATAGGTCTTGATTTTTGCTTAATTGGCTTCGCATCTGATCTAGTGACGAGGTTGTGCACCGCAATGTGGGGTGCGACTCCCGTCATCTCTTTGTAATTAAATGCAAATGCCTTCTGATGTTCTTTGAGAACCTGAGTATGTATTTCTACTTCTTCTGGGGTTAATGAAGAACCTAGTTTCAATATCCTTGGTTCATTCTCTGTCCCAATGTTGACATCGATTGTTTCTTCGATTAAAGAGGCGTTACCCTCTTCGAACTCAGGTGGTGCTGGAGGTAGATCTATATCATCCCCATTTTCTATTGCGTATATGCTAGATTCCCTTTGCGAGGGAAGATCCGTTACGGGATTTCCGAAGTAGGAAGATGAATGCGGGATCAGAGATAAATCTAGTGTGTGACAGGAGCGATGTAATGCTGCATAGGCATTTAAGTAATCCAAAGTAGCCGCATCATTTCCAACATGGTCTAGAACGGTAGATTCACTTCCGCTTGAAAGAGGATTTGTCATTGTTTTTATCAATGGTTCGTTACGAATGGATACTGTGAAGTGAGTATCTTCTAGCTCATTGCTTGGAGTGAAGCGTGATGCCGAAGTTGCTATTGAATCGGCGAGAAGATTTTTCTCTCGTGGGATTGCTTCAATGGATATGAAATTAAACGCCTTGCTTAAATCTAATACAGCGTTTTTGTAGAGTTGTAAATGTTCGGCTTTAGTTTCATATATTTCAGAAACTTGGTTTGTTACTAACTGCGAGTCTCCGAGGACTCTGATGTTATCAATACCGATTCTTTTGGCTAAGGTAAGGCCAAGGAGGAGAGCTTCGTACTCAGCGCCGTTGTTTGTGCATTCAAAGTTCAACTTAAAAGAGAATGGGAGGACCTTTTCCTCGGGCGAGGTAAGAATTATACCTGCCCCCGCTCCATAGCGGCATTTAGCTCCATCGAAATGGAGAGTCCAATACTTAGCCGGGAGTATGGATGTAGGTGTATCTACTGTGTTTGCACACTCTACTTCTACCATACAGAGATCTTCTGCTGGCAAGGAACCAACACCTAGGGAAAATCCCATGCCTGTCGAATCAAATGGTAAGAACATTGGTAAATCTTGTTCTATTAATTCAACGATTTTCGCAGTAGTCCCTAATGATACAGTTTCTTTAGCTTTACCACCAGGAATTGGGGTTGTTTTGGCTACGCTGATGGTTTCAAGATCCATCGTAGGTACCAACTTTTCTTTTGACTTTGAGTCAGTGGGTTTATTAAGTTGGTTTGTTGGAAGTTCAAATTCTGAGTGTACACCTGGTCTTTTCTTTAAATCAGCTAGGTGTACGTCAAACGGCTTTGGATCACCTTTGGCTACAAATACCTTTCCCAGATGTAAGAATCTTACTTCTTGAAATAGCGTGGAAGGGATTGCCTTCATTCGATGTATCCATGGTCGGCCGAGGATCATATTATAGTTAGTTTCCCGATCTATAATATAAAACTCAGTCAGGATTGTTTTAGGTCCCAAAGTGACCGGTAGTATTATGGTTCCTATCGACGTGGCTTTAAGGCTATCGTAGCCTCTCAAGGTATTTCGAGTAGTGGAACAGTTTGTTTCACCATATCCCAATTTTTGGAGAAAAGAGAAAGGGACTATGTTAACCGCAGCTCCATCGTCAACCATTGCCCGTTTTACATAATTATTATAAACCTGTACTTGCAAGTGTAGGGCTGGATCGCCTCGGCGTGCGATCTCAGCATCTGTAGGCATTTTACTTATTTCGAATATGAATTCGACATCCCTATCCGCCTGTCCCGGAGGATAAACATCAAAGTCTATATGATTTACTTGTGCTTCTGGTGGTGGAGTGATACTAATTAAATGACCCAAACCTAACGCCTCTAAAAGAGCAGCCCTGTGAGCAGGGGAATTCTTTAGTAAATCAAGGAATGAAATATGTGAGAAGGTTTTTGTTAGATCATTAATTAGATCGTAAGCACCGATAGGTTTTGCTACGGTTTGCTGGATGTTATCTGTTTCCGGCAGATGGCTTGGACTTGGTTGAGAGAAATACTCTCGTGTCCTCGTAATTGCTTCAACGGGTAATTCGGAGTCTAACTCCACTAATCCAACTACCTTAGGTCGTGGTTGACTTCCTAGTTGTGGCGCGACTAACGGATTTAGCGAAGTTGAGGCCTCGTGATCGTTGTTTCCTGTTATTGCGCCTTTGTTTGTTCCAGTTGGATTCAGCCTATTGCTATCATGATTTGGGAGCGGATCGCTAAAGATCCTGAGGGGAGCATTCTGAGGGGAAACTGCCCCTGTGAGAGTATTTGGTGATGATGAGACGGGATCTGCCAAAAACAAGTCTGTGAAGAACTGTCTTTGTTCTTCTGGCAAACGTTGCATAAATTTATTGTAGTCACGGCACGTTCTAGTGTCGTGACCATGAATTTTATGGAAACCACAATAAGAATTGGGATTATAATTCCCGTTTTGTTGGTTTGGTGTGTATTGTGGCCTAAAATTCCGATCAAACTGTTGCCTATTAGGACCAAAGTTTTGAAATTGTTGTTTTTGGTTTTGACTTTGGTTTTGGTAACCAAATGAGTTTTGGCTTGGCCCTTGCATGGGATTTCGCCGTTGTTGTTGTGGATTATTAAAATCCACCGTATTGACCGTCGGGGTAAAGTTGTTGTTTCTTTGGTTGTTTATTTGTGACGGAGTATTAACGACATTTACCCTCTTGGGCTGGTCAGTTACCCCATCTGTTGTTACCCCACGATTTTTGTTAAGGATTTTGGGTCCTTGATTGACATTTGTGGTAGTTGTAGTGTTTTGAGTGGAGGTGATTAACCTCCCATTTGCTCCATACGTCTTACGGCCACTATCTATGCTACCGCCTGGTCTATTCGTGAGAGCGCTCTCAAGTACTTCATCATAAGTCCTTAGCGGGAAACTGACTTCTTCCTTCACTTCTTCTGCTGAGAGAATGAAGGAATAAATCGCATAGCTCCATCTCGATCCATGTTTGGGAGTGCTTGCCGAGGAATAAAGGATGCTGTGCGCCACCTTTGGATGAAATGGGCGACTGACTCGTTATGTTCTTGTTTGATGTGCAAGAACTCCCTGATTCCTGTCCTTAATAGTTTGTTCATGTCGAAGGCCTTGATGAACTCAGACACAAGTTGTTTGAATGAATGTATGGAAGCTTCAGGTATTCTATAATACCAATCGAGAGCGATGCCTTCCAAGGTTTTGGGAAATATTTTAGCAACAACCCCGTCCCAAGGGAGTAATTCTCGTATGGCTGTAGCGTAGGCTTTGATGTGCGCGTTTGGATCTCCTTCACCCTTGAATTTGGGCAAATCGGGAAGAGGCCTTGGAAGCATAACGCTTCTTATGGCGAAATCTAAGGGCTCCTTTAAATATTCTGAATAAGTCCCTATTGCATACGTCTCAACCATTGATGGTGCCTGTTGAGGAGGTGGTGGCGGAACGGGTTGTTGATATGGCATAACGTACGCGTTGGCAGGGGCATAAGGAGGTCCCTGCGTTGGAGCAAACATGCCGGGGGATGAGTACATATCCCCTTGTGGCGATTTGGAGTACATGTTTAAGTACGAAGGGGTACTATCCAGGAATGGATTGCTCTGTACCGGACCAGGAGGAACTGTGCTAGCGATAGTGGGTCTAGTTGGTACTTGTTGTGAATACTGAGGAGTCATACCTAACGTGCCTACTCCTGTGAGGAGATCTACTTGGCGAGGATGGTGCGGAGGATTGGAACTCCCTGTTTGTATGAATTTCGAATTTTGACTTGCTTGGGCAAGTTCTAATCCTCTAACCTTTTCTATTAGAGTTGAAATGACTTCGTTTGGTGAAGTCACGATATCGTGCCTTGGTGGCGTTTGTTGTATAACATGGCTTTGCGGAGGTATGTGATATCCTGCTATGAACTGATCACTATCCTGCCAAGCATTTCTGAGAGTATTTTCTATATGTGATGGCATAGAGGTATTTTCTTGAGGAGAGAACTCGGGCTGTATTTGCAAAATTCCTACAGGTGGGTACATGCCTTGAGAGCGTTGTTCATTCCTAGGATAATGTATTGAGTATTCGTCATCTAGAACTGAGTATGGATCTGATTGTCTGCTAATATGTGGTCTAAGTAACACCTGAGGTGATGAAGCAGATTCTCCAGTCAATGTCATATTGTTTGAGCCTGAAGGCTTTGTTTGTGTTTGAGCGAGTTGATCTAACTCCTCAGTTTGAAAAGATGAACTATATCTGATTCCTGGGGTTTGTGTTGACAACTGATTAGTTGAATAGTTGTCACCCCATACTGAGAGCGAGGGTGATGATTCCCTATTCTGTTGGGCGTAGTATGCCTCAAGACCCAAGAGGGGTCTGCCATATGCATCGAATCCCGACATATTCGGGGGGTATATGAATACCCGCAGAATAATGGGAAAGAGCGAAGGTGAAAGAGAGAAGATGAAACTTCTCAAAGAGAAGGTGAAATAATTGTTTGATTCACGTTGGGTTCACCAATTTTGTACGTCGGAAAAGCAACAGGCGAGTGTGAGAATCAACAAGTGACTCTTCCACGTACCCGACCTCCCGAGGTCGTGCGAGACAGCCATAAGGGGGGTAGAATATGCAGACAAACTAGTTGGGGAGTCTAATGTCTTCGACACGCACTAATGGTATTTGCGAATCTAAGGCAAAGAAGGCCCTTCTAACTTGGACTGGTGTGATAGATCGATCAGCGAGGATGACTGCTCGAAGGCTCCAATCAATATCGAGCTCTGGCGTGATTCGATCTATGGGTTGTGGGATGCGTGGAAAATGACCCGGGATGGTTTCGTGTATTTCTCCTGATAGGGTCATATGGTGAATATAGTCAACTCTATGGACGATTCTCTGGCCTAGTCCAAAATTCTCTAGCTTTGTTAGCTGTGGTGTCTAGTAGGGACAACTGTTGAATGATGATAGGTGGAATCGGAGTAGACTGAAATACTAATGTGCGTAGGCCAGTGTCTATATCTAACTGACTTGTGGATTCGTTAGGCTGTGGGATTTGTGGATCACAACCGTAGACTCTTGGTTGTTGCGGTCCTGTTATGGTCATACGTGAGATCAAGTTCTAATCCCTAGTATCCAGTAGTCATAAGCTTTCTCGGCCTCTACGTTTAGAATCAGTAATTGTGTGATTTTCTCAGAATACCTCACAGGTGTTCTAGCAACTTGAATTCTTAAGCTGGTATCTATATCTACGAGGGTGTCTCCAGCATCTGTCCTGCCATGGAACTAAAGGATCGCACCCGAATATTTGTTCTCTTTCAAATCCCTCTACAGTCATGCGGATGTTTTCTAGGATAACCTGTAGTTTGGCTGATTTGACCAGAATGTGTGTGCTTGGTCGTCTTCTACGTTTAACCCTCTCAACCTGTTGTGACTGATCTCGTTGGAAGTCTCGTTGTTGTTTGGAAGACTTGATCCTAAGGTTTTGGTCAATGTCGCCATCGCCACTACGATATTGGGTTGGGGCACAATTGGCTCGAAAATATATTCCTGGGCTCCCTAGGTCCCGTAATTGTCATGCAAAAGCAAAGAATGAAACAAACTATAATAAAGTAAAATCTAAGTACACTTCTAGCATATATAATTCCTTTTTTTTTGTATTTTCGGCAATTTTATGAGAAAGCATTACTAACTAAAATATTTAGAATTGACAACTAAACTAATAATGTAAAACAAACAAAATAGCCGAGTGTAGCTATTTGTCTGTGTAATTTTGTATATCTATTCTAAATAACGAAATAACTAATCTATTTGCAAGATTCTCGATCCTACCTCAGAAGTGAGGAATGAATCATAGTTTCTCAGAAACTATCAATCCCCACAACCTCCCTGGCAATATCGAGAATGGAAATAACTGAAATAAAGTGATTAACTACTTTATTTGATAAGTTCTAACTAAAACTTTGAAAGATGGAACCCGGATTTCGCAGATGCAAAGTGGCGAATCCGACGGTGTGTGTGTTCTTGTCCCTCAAGTATGATATCTTCGTTCTTTGTGCTCACGTGAATCCGTAAAAGCGTGGAATGCTTGCATCAACAGGAATAGATATTTGGATCAATGGACAGCCTTCATAATGCAGACAGAATAGAATGCGGATAGGAGAGGGATAGCGCAAGAGTACAGAGCTTGGCCTATGCAATTCCTAGCGGGGTCTACTGCGAATCATGCAACAAAAGCGTCCAGAACCTGAAACTAGTCTGTATGAAGAGCAAAACCTACAACTTTAATGGCTGCCTAGACTATTCTACTCCAAAACAATAATACTGTTTGCATAAGTTGGATCTGTGGCTTACCAACAAAGAACACAAAGCTAAAACAAACTGCAACAAACTAAACTACCAATCCTAAGCAAACTAAAAGACCACAAGACTTTGAAAACATGAAAGTTGGAGTGAAAAATGGTGGCCCAAATAATATTTGCACTTGCACAAGTTGGATATGTGGCTTACCAGCTGCAACACAATACTAACCAAAGCACTCAATGAGAAAACTAAGAATTCTAAGCAAAGGAAAACTAAATCTATTGTAACAAGAAATTCAAAAGCAAACTTTGGAGCAAAATTCAGAGGCCATTTGCATGTGCACAAACCATGCATTTATAGGAATCCAAACATCCAAAAATCAAATCCAAACTGAACTCCTAAACATTAAACAAAAGAAAAACACTATTCCAGGGGACCAAAAACATTAATGCATGCTCAAGTCGGCAAGAAAAGCTGGTGAGTCGTGATATTTCACGCGGGTCACGTCAAAAGAGCATTCTGGAAAACGCGCACAGGACCGCCGCCCTGCTCAGGGCGGCGGTTACAGGACCGCCGCCCTGTTCAGGGTGGCGGTCACGAGACCGCCGCCCTTATAGGCGGCGGTTTCGTCACTGAAGACCAAAAAGCCAAGAAAAGAGGAAAAATAGGGAAAACAAAGCACGCGGGGCTAAGTGGGGCATGTGGGATGTTAACGCATATTTGTAAAGCTTCTCGGATCCCGAACACCTTGCGAAGAGACTGTATCATCATTGGGGCACTTATTACACCGTTCAGCAAAGATCAAGTACCTTACAATTTTGGAGTACGTACAATATCACGTACTACGATTTTTTTCAGAGCAATCTCACACCACCCTACTTGAAGAAGTGTCAGGAGAAAGATGCATTATTCTCTAACCTATAAATTCTTCCAAATAAAATGTGAAGACATCTCTATACTTGCTTGGTTTTGGGCGATCCACGCCACTAGCCAAAGTAGTGTAGTGAGAAATTTGTTATATCCTCCAATTTGTAACTTTTCCTAGAATGCTAAGGATAACATGTTTTGTAAAAGATATTGTGTACGGGGTTCATAGACTGGTCTAAACCCACTCATTATATAACCCACAATGCCAAGGGTGAGAACTACATAGTATCGGTAGAGAGCTTTGTGTAATGTGTAAAACCCCAAATGATGCCCCCCTCTTTAGGGGTGCATGTGACATCATTGATAGGATAATGTGGCCCCAAAAGAGGACCAACCACATAAGTTTTACCTTGCAGGGGAATGGAATGTGCTTGGTAGAAACCAAGGCACACACAAATAAGTGGCTAGAAACAAGTGTTAGTATGAACAAACATGCATGTAAAAGACAAGTGTATACTACGCAAATAATGTAGAAGCTAGAATGCAAGTAAACACGCAAGAAGACAATCATAGAATGCAAAGTGGGTTCCAAACATGGGACATCACTCATGATGTTGTAAGACATGCATGGATGCAATGGCTACATACAATAAACAATTGTTAACACCAAACATAGGGAATGGCCCTGCATATAATAGCAAACAAAATAAGAAAGTACAAACAATAGATAACCATGGAAGAAAATAATCCCACAAAAAAATGTTGCACATGAAACACCCATTAGCATGTTAGAAAGATAACCCATATATCAAAAGCATGTATAAGTAAGTGATGTAAAGTGTTAAGTACATAATGAAACAATAACACCTAGTAAGAGATGAATGTGGATGCCCCCAACGACTGTTGTAGGAGTGGTAGGAGGTGAGCATCCATGCCATGTGTAAGAGACATGTATTTATGATCACAACTAGAAAAAGGCATGAATGCGCATGTGTGTATGGTAATGATAATGACATATACGAAATATAGCTAGCATGTGTAATAAGAAAACATGAACAAGAAAAGGTAAGCAAGAGTACAAGAAACCAAGATATGTAACATGTTGTGGATGGATGGAATGGCATGCAAGATGGATGATAGGATCCATGTACCCCTCGAGTGAATTGAGTTGTATGCATTGAGGTTCATTTAGTATGGCCTCTCAGCTATCAATAATGAACCATAAATGATAGTGTTTCATCTAGAAATGGTCAAACTATGTGTTTTATGTAGCATATTATGGTGAGTGTGTAGTGATGAAATGTGGCATAACGATGTTGTGTGCGTGAATCTATATCCTAAGCATGTATCATGACTAGAAGGGGTGGTGATTTAGCCTAAAGCGTGTACCACTAAATAATGTAGGAAAAGGTGATGATGTAAATGATCACAAGATGATGCTAGGAGAAGTGACCCTATAGCCTAAAGCATATATCACTAAACCTAGGAATGTCGCATGAGAAAAATAAGAGTGAATGATGAACGTGTGAGTGTGATGTGGTCCATTTTTGTTGTATACCCTCAACAATCCAGTATGGACCATGAGACTAGAGTGTGTCATCGGGTAATGAGTACAACACGTAGAGTATGATGTAGTATGTGTGATGATAACATTCAACCATTTGATGTGTAGGATGTGGAAAATGTAAGTGTATCTTGTGTAAAGAAAGACGTATAGGTGGACTGATAATGTGAGAGTGCATAGTATGTAGGATGAGCAGTAATGCTAGAATAGAAGTGTGACACATGTATGATGAATACTAGTATGGTGTGTAGACAATGTATGATGTATAAATGCGTAATGCAAGTTGTGTATGTAGACTAAAAGTGTAAGGTGCGTGCTATGTGGTATGTAATATGAGGAGTATATAATGTAGACCCTAAAAGTGTGATACATGTATAATGACGACTAGTATGATGTGTGATGTGTAGATGCGCAAATGATGTAGACTAAATGTAGAGTGTATGATGTAATATGTAAGACATATGACACTAGACGTGTGAAGAGATGTAATGCGTAATGCCTATTATGCAGTGTGTGGATTTCATGTGTAGTAAGTCATCAACATTCAAGTGTGAACCGAAACACAAGAGTGTGTTATCGAGTAATGATGATGCTAAAATGTGTGATGAACATGTTAATGCAAGGATATTTATGTATGCTTATGTGAATATGAGAGATGCACCGAATGATAGGGGTGTGTTTGATATTATTCCCTCTAAGTGTGGAAGATGAAGGATCGATCATGTAATGACATCTAAGAGATCGAGTCGGCTTCAGTGGTCAAACTCATATGAATAAGCATTAGAGACTTGATAAGAAATAGTGTCTTGCTGATCTTGTAGTGAACCATTGAGGCATATATTATACATACCCATGGAATATTCCTCATCGGTGAATGGAGGAATTGGACAATCATGTGTATACCAATGGGTGAGGTTTTATTTATAGTCAAGGAAGGAACTATTTCAAATAAAAACATGACCAAAGGGCATGCAAAAATATGTATTTGTATGATCACGATCTAGAGTGCCTCTAATGTAATCAGGAAATGATTTTCATATGTGAGTGGAAAGAGAAAGTAATGTGCAATAGATAAAATGTGCGATGGAAGACACTTGAGCCATAAGTAGTAAAGTAATAGTGATGAAGCCATAGTATAGATGAGGAGCATGAGTAAGAGGATAGAGGTCCTTGAAAGTGAAATTGAGTCAAGATAGACCATCGTGTGAGAAATGGTATCATCATAAGTAGGATCAAATGGGTTCTCGATAGAATCATCTAGTGGATGTGGTGAGCATGCATGAAGGTGTAGGTGATAAAGATACATCTATGATGAGTAAAATAGAGAAGATAAGGGTGAGGAGGAATACTTGTGAATGAAGGTGGAAGGTAGAGTGTGCACGTTCGATTTCCGATCCAGTTGATTGTGAGAACTTCCTTTTTCTAGGATGAACTACCGTGAATGTAAAATAAGACCACAAGAGGAATATTAAACAATATATGTCAGTGGACTACCTAGCGTGTGCTAGATCTAGGAAGTGTGATACTTCCTAGATGGTTTTAATCCATTGTTTAATACAATTCAATGCAAGAAATAACATAAGAAAATAACATCCTACTATAGTTGATATGATTTAGGTATCTCATTCAAATACAATAAGCAAATCTAATCTAACAAGTAAGGTTATGATCAGATCTGGAGGTTAGACAGGTAGCCAAGGTGACTGGAACATGTCAGGGTCAAGTTTTGGATAGTTTGGGCTATTTGGGTGAAGGTTATTAGGTTGTTGTTATAGGGAAGAATTACGGATACAAAGACCAACGTTGGTTTGATATGACAATGTTGGTTGAAGGAAACTGCGATGGTTTGGGTTAGTTGGTGAGGGAAAATAGAAACTCAATGAAACTTGGTTTTAGAGATTCTTTGTGATTGCATAGAGAATAAGAGAATGAGGGTTAGGTTGCAAAGAAGTTAACAAATAGAAAGTTAGGTATGGGGGTTGGGAGGTTTGGTTAGGTGGATGGATTTGACAGGAAGGTTATGAAATGATGGGATACAAAGAATGAGAGAATAGAGATAAAGGAACTAATCCAAAAAGTATGGAAAGATTAGATCAGAATGATGAGGGTAAGGTTTCCAAAGAAGTGAGAATGTTGAGATATGTGTGGAGTCGGATGGGGAGATGGGAGGTTGTAGGTGGTTAGGTGGATGGATTGATAGGAAGGTGGGAAATGATGGGATACAAAGGAGACTAGGACTCTCACCAACAGAGATAAAGAAACTGATCTAAATAAGTATGGAAAGATGTAGATCCAAATGTACTTACTTGTATTTTTATAGACTTGGTGGTTGGATGAAGGTGATGGTTGATCTGTGAAACTGGTGGTTAGTGTTGCCATGAAGTGCTTCCTAGAATGTTACCGTGAATGCTTAACCTTCATATCAGTCTTGGTGTTGATTCAGGATGTCTAGATGTGCAAGAGGGCTCTGGTTCGTGCTTGCATGCAAATATCTCTCTCTCAAACTCGAATAATTCTTCCAACCTGGAACAAGGTTACCAAAGTGAATATATGGTAACCGATGATGGTTTAGGTTAACTAGCATCGGTTGAGGGTTAACCGCATCGGTTAAGGTGGAAATCCTAGGTTTGCCAAAACAACAGATCTTGGCTATCTTTTTACCAGTTTTTCCCATTGGTTTGGGTATAAAATGGTATTTCACCACAAGTAAGTGGGCATGTTGTTAGAGAAAGAATAGGCATGTAGTGTTAGGGTTAGACCAAGTCTCAGTTAGTTATGGTAAGTAGAGATTGAGTCCTAGTTAGAATGAAACATGCTAAAAATAGGTCCATGATGAGGTGTCTAGGTGATGTGGTGGGGTGAGGTGTCTAGGTGAGGTGGAAATTAATTTAATTAAGGTAATTAAATTAATGAATATTGTGAGAATGGGCATTAATTTAATTGTAGGTAATTAAATTAATATACATGTGGGGTAAAGGGGAGTGTGACCCAAATTTGGTGTCTATATTTTGCCCCTTTTTGTCACGTAGCTTGTATTGGTAAGTGACACTGACAAAAATAGGAAGTGATTGCCCCATGTGTAGGTGAAGGTGATCCCCCTCAAACCAAGAACTGATGAGGTGTTATATGGAATCGGTGAGTGGTTTGATAAATGTGTAGTTGGTGGAAGTGAAGGTAGGTGGGGAAGGGATGAGTACTATGGGAAAGGGTGATGGTTGACTTGGGAAATAAGTAATAGGCTAGGGTCAAATTGGGAATGGGTAATGGTTAAATCAGGTAATAGGTAATGGGCTAGGGTCAAATTGGGTAATGGGTAATGGCAATCAAACACACACACGTATAGACTACAACATGGTACCATGTTGAAGAGCTTGCAAAATCTACATCATCCAAGGTCGATAGGTTTATCCAAACAAGGGTGAAGTGATTCAAGTATCCAAGGCATAGGATATGGTCTGGAAACACAATGTAGGTTAGGTGTAGGAACATTTAGGTATGTTCAGTACACCAAAGGTTGGGTTGGGATAAATGACATGAAAATAGGAAAGGTATGGTCATTAGGCCAAACAACATGGGTAATGACATCACAAGGTATAGCGAGTACACAAGGTCAATGGTCACAAAAAGTGGGTCAAGTCAAGTAAATAGGTCATGGCATGGGTAAGGCCAAGGTATAGGTAAAATAACAAATCCTGAGATGCAACTAAGGAAATGTAGGGGTAGTTTGGGCTTGTAGGTAGGTTTCCATAAGTGTGGGTGAGGTCAAAGGGTATTGGTCAATGAGGAGTTGAGGTCAAAAATGGGAAAAATGGGGTAAAAATGATAAGTAGCAGGTAACCGATGCGGTTAAAACTTAACCGACGTCGGTTTGGTATGACCAACCGACGTTCAAGTCAAGTTGGGTTAGGGTTAATAAAAATAAAAATCCATATTTTATGGATTCATTTTAACTTGTTGCTTTGTGGGAAAATGAGTGGTGGGGTAAGAGGAGAAAGCGATGGTATGAGGTGTTTGAGAGCTGAGTTGGTGAGTGACTAGTGTGTGATTGGCATTTGGTAGGTGGGTCCATGAGATGATTGGAGCCATTTGATTGGTTGTGAGGTGAGGAGTGGATTTGGTGATGGCGGAGGTGGGAGAGGGTTTGGGTGGACCACCGTGCAGTAGTGGCTAGATGTACCACCATGCCGATGACACCGAGATGAGGTAGGATTCAATCCTCTTCTGTCATTTGGTTGAAAATGATGTTTTAAATTGGTTTGGGTAAAAAGGGGGGTTTGGGTGGAAATTAATTTTGCATTTGTAGGTAAAAATGAATGAAATGAGGGAGGGGGTCCAATATAGTGTAAATAGGGGTGGGAATGAAGTTAGGGTAGGTTTGGGTAGGGTAGATTAGGTTTTTAGGGTGTTTTTGAGAAAATTTTTATAAATAGGGGGGTTTTTTGGTTTTTATTGTGTGATAGAGACCGCGTTGGTTCAAGGGTTGGCCAACATTGGTTGGCCTTGGCTGGCAGCATTAGTCAAGTTGAGATGACCGACACTGGTGAAATTGAACCAATGTCGGTCGAGGAAAATTAGTGATGGTTAAGGTGACCAAAGGCTGGTTAGGGATGATGAGAAATGGGGGAAGGAAAGGGTAGGGGGAAGGAAATTAGTCAAGGGAGGGTTAAGGGAAGGTGTATGTAGGGAAAATATGGGAAAAGGGGTGTTTGGGTGATGGTGGGTGGCAAGTAGAATAAGGGAGAATAGGTGTAACAATACACTAGGAAAAAAAGGGGTAGTGGTAGGGTTGTGATTTGGGTAGGGTGTGGTGGGAAATAGTTATGTCATGTAATAGGTGTGTTGGGTAAAAGGTATGTTGGGTATGGTCAAGGCTGAACAATGTTGTGGTTTGTTGGATGTAGGCTAGGGACCAGCTACTATGATGAGGGATAGAGTACCACCTCTATTGCTAGTGGTATAGTCAAGCATGACCGTAGATGAGTGGAGGCACATGTGATGGATGTTGGCCTAATTGGGATCCGATGCTATAGACATATAGTTTGAGATCTAAGTTTGATGGTCGCACTCATCGATAGATGGGATTCAATGACCAATACATTCTACCTACCGATGGGTGAGATCATTGTCACCTGGAGGATGTATACAAGATCTGCGGCTACCTATAGTGGGAGAGCAGGTTTATTCTATTTCATCAGAGGCATCAGAGGAGATGATAGTGGTGGTGTTTGGAGAGGATGATGGAGAGTTGAGATACCATAGCATGAGCTTGAGCTATGGGGACATGTACGTGGCCCATCCTTAGGAGATGAGGTTGGTTGTCTTGATCATGGAGGTAGTGTGTTGCTTTGCATTTGCTAGATGTGGAGGGTGGGAGATTCCCGAGTGTTGATGGGGTTCTCCATGACATGATGGAGGATAGGACCTATTTTTCTTGGGCACCAACATTCTTGGTGTAGTTATACAGAGAGTTGTGGGCCTATGGGAGGCTACAAAGGTTTAGTTTGTGTTGTACCTTTCTTCTTCATTGTTGGGCATATGAGCACATCATATGTGTGCATCTAGTTGGTTTTCCCGACCTCTGATGCATTCGATGTGGGCTTGGTCGAGTTGGTTATAGGCATTGGGTACCTGTTAGGGGAGAGCACATAGGGATGCTAGGGCTACACATGATGTAGCATATTACAGGCATGTGTTAGAGGGGATTGTCAGGGGTTGACATCATTTGGAGGCCATATGTTGGCTTCCCTTCCTATAGACACATGGCAATGGAGTTGGATGAGCTACAACTACTCAGATGGATAGAGGGATGTCATGCTGGTGAGCATGAGATGATACCCATTGATAGGGTCGATGATAGTTTGGGCTGCCCCAAGATGTGCCTCCACCATTCCCACAGTACATGAGAGATGACGTGGAGAGGCCTATGCCTCTACCACAACCGATGATGTGCGATAGGGAAGGAGGAGTAGGTGGTGGACATGTGGATTGATGATGTTGGGGTTCTTGATGAGATACAGAAGTGGTGGTGGGTGCAGCTATGCTATGGAAGCACCACCGAGGCCAGGAACCTGACTTAGCCACTATTATAGTTCAGAGGACACACAATAGGGGTAGGTGGCCACCCTTTTGACACAATTGGGAGTATTGCAGGGGCTTATAGGCTCAGAGGCACATAGGTTACCACTTTACATGCACATGTGGTAGCCCCACAGCCCAGGTTACATAGGACAGTGTACCGCACAGGGTGGGATGGTGATGGGGGAGGTAGCCACCTTACAGGTGTAATAATAGGTTTATAGGGTCATTTGGCCTTGCACATGCTCATATTGTGGCCTTATAGCCCATCATCACAACATAGAAACCCTCACAGCCCTAGGGAAGGGTCCCATATTACAGTACAAGTGGGACATGGTCCCATGGTATAGGAGGAGGAGGGAAGGTTCATAGGTATAGGGGTTGAGGCCATCATTAGTAGGATAAAGATCGTGAGGTTCTTTATGAGACCTATGACACCACCATAGACAATGTTGATGGTGAGATTTAGGGATGCCCTTGAATGAGGCTAGATATTACCAGGATCACTTGATGATGACCTGAGGATAGATGTCCCCTCTTATGTAGAGTACAAGGCACAACAGGCCTCGAGTGAGAGGACGAGATCCCACACGCATAGTGCAGAGAGTACAGGGGGTCGGTGTGAGCCCGAGACAGAGGGTCGGGGGTGAGGCCACTAGTTCACGGAGGCCTAACCCAGCTGCAAGCTAGGAGGAGGCTAGACCGAGACCCATGGAGGGTGGAGAGATGTTGACAGGGTGCATCAGCAGATAGAGGAGAGAGGAGGAGATAGATGAGACTGGCCCGAGGGTCTCAGGTGGGGTGATGATTAGTCACCTAGTATGGTTATTTATTTTTGAGATTTTTGATATATATACGGCTTGTGTGCCGATGATAGTGAGGTTGTACATGAGATTTTTTTGATATTTTTGATATATATATATGGCCTGTGTGCCAAAGATGGTGAGGTTGTATATGATATTTTTGAGATACTTATATTATGTTGTATCAGTGTATATTTGATGGATACACATATTTTCATAGTGATATAGATGATGATATTTATGAGATGAGTGATGTACTTGTGTTGTAATTTCATTTGTTATTTTTATTAGGTGTATGCATGATGGAAATTAGGTGGATTAGGCATGGTGGAGTCAGGTCGGTTTAGGCATGATGGAGTTAGGTCAGTTTAGGCATGATGGTTAGGCATGGGTGGTCAGTTTAGGCATGGTTGAGTTAGGTCGGTTTAGGCATGGTGGAGTTAGGTTAGGCATGGTGGAGTTAGTCATTTAGGCAGTTAGGTGTTTAGGCATGGTTGGAGTTAGGTCAGTTAGGCATGGTTGAGTCTTGTTTTTAGTTTTGATTTAATTTCCAAGTTATTGGTAACATGGGAAATAAATGATGAGTTATATGTATGTTATGGTGTAAATTTCCAAAATCTTTGATATCATGGAAATGTGAAATGATTGATTGGATGTTTTTATGATGTGATAAAATGGTAGATATGTATGTGTGGTAATTTTCCAAGTGTTAGAAAAATGGAAATTAATTATGGTAGAATGTTAATAGAAAAACATGTGGGAGAAAATGGGTTAGGGTAAAGAGTGGCCGAGCTAACCTCCAAGGGCCCCATGCCCTCGAAGTGTTTGCCTACATAGCCCTGGATGAAAAGGGGCCTTAGGCCGATGTAGTTCTCCCATAAGCTAGGGAAGAATATGATGAGGTAGAGGAATGGGTTGGTAGGTTTTAGGCATGATTGAGTCTAGGTCATAGGCATGGTTGAGTCTAGGTCATAGGCATGGTTGAGTCTTAGGTGAAAGTGGAAATCTTTAAAATGTAGATATCGATGGTCTGGTCCTGTATAGGGTAATCAATAAGTAATGGAGAAGGTGAATGGTAAGAGGTGACAAAAAGATCCACCTAATTGATAAGAACCATAATGATTCTTCCATACCAAAGATTGGCTTATGAACATAAGACCCTAAAGGCGTTGCATGTTTGACTATGCTAAGGGTGAAGAAAGTCACATGATCATGAAATGTCATGTTTGTGGCAAGTCCCTTGAGAAGATAGAAAATTAGGGTGAAAAGGAAATGAGGTGAAAATGGGTGTTTTAGCGTAACTTAGTGTATGATGACATGTTTACCTGCGAAAGAAACCCATGATAAAAAAATAGGAAAGTCCATGATGAAAAATTTATCATTTTCTTCTTTTTTTTTTTTTTTGATAGACTGATCGATGTGGGAAGTCTATGTGGGATGAGTATATTATCTCCTTGAGGTCTTCGTGAAGCTGATCAATGTGGGAAGCTTCTGAGTATTTTATTTTTTTTTATGCAAGGATAGTCTCTTTTTATGATAGACTATGTGTAGTATGGTAAGCTTTGTATAGTTGTCCTTCGAGGGAGCAAGTCTATTTATAGTAGTGAGATAGAGAGAAGAGATGTCCCTTTTGAGGAAGTCATCTTTTCTGAAGTTTGACTCAAGGAGTTGAATCCCATTTTTCTTTTGGACGTTTAAGTCATGGAAAGACTATAGAGGAAGATTAGGTTCTTGTTTAGAAGAAAAAACCATAACACACAGAGGTTAACTATGAAAGAGATGGTTTCAAGTGATGAATGACCATGGGATTCCATCTTTGAAAAAGATGAAAAGTATCCATGAGAATCATGCCATGAGTAGAGCCGTGGTACTCATATTGAAGATAAGGCTGAAAGGTGATGGGTAATCACATGATTCTTGTTTAGTCATTGATCCTCAAAATAGGTAATATGGAAGGTGAATGGTGCTCAAGGGATGAGTGGTAAATAGATAGAAGGTGATATAGGACTTGATTTCAACAATAAAATGGTCAAAGATGTAAGGCATTGAGGGGCTCAAGTTTGGGTTTACCTTTGAGTGAAGACAAATGATAAGCACCTGATCCATAGGTATGAGTAATGATATAGGGTCCAAGCCAATTAGGAGAAAATTTCCCCATTTACTTTTTTTCTTCTTTGGTTACATGTTGATTTTCCTTCAGATGAGGTCACGACCTAGAAGGTTCATTCATGGACACATTTATCATAGGCACATGTTTGATACATTTTTGGTAGATTTGGAGATGATCAAGAGCATTGAGATGATGTTCATCTAACAACTCAAGTTGTGCTAAATGGTCTTGTGAAAGTCATCATCATTGAGCATGTCTTGTAGTGAGATGGAGAGATGGAATCTGGACTTCAAGAGGCAAGACAACCTCAAGTACCATAGACTAGAGAGAAAGGTGTGGTAGCATTCAAAGTGTGAATACTAGTGTGGTAAGCCCACAAGGTGAAAAAGGAATGTGTGTATGCCAATCCTTCCCAGTATCATCAACTACTTTCATAAGAATTTTGTTCAAGGTTTTATTGGTTGATTCTTCTTGGCCATTTGTTTTGTGGGTAGTAAGGTGAAGAGAAACTGAGTTGAATGCCAAAAGTGTCACAAAGCTTTCATAGGGTTTTGTTTTTGAATTTCTTTTCATTATCAATGATGAGGCGATGAGGGACACCAAAGTGAAAAATAATGTGATGGTTGATGAATTCACAAATTTTCTTAGATTTTGTAGAAATGAGGGGGATGGCTTCTACCCATTTAGTGTAGTATTTAGTAGGTTATAATCCATTGATGGGCATTGTGAAGAATGAGGATTGATCTCTCCAACAAGATCCAAACCCCATTGAGAGAAAGGCCAAAGGTCTCGTGTGACCTGTAAGGCATGACTAGGTGTGTGATGAAGATTAGCATGTTGCTTGGAATTTCACACAATGTTTGACATAGTCACAAACAATCATGGTTTAGGGTTGGCCAATAATATCCTAGGTGAAGAATGTGTTTAGTAAAGCTAAGCCACTAAAGTGACCTCCACAAATTCCATCGTGAACTTCCTTGATAGTGTAGGGAATTTCAGAACTTGTAAGGCATCGTAAGAGAATACCATCAAAGCCACATTTATAAAGAAGACCACCCATGATGACATAGTGAGAGACACCTTTAAGAAAGGTGTTGTCCATTATGAGTGAGATCGGGAGGTAGAATGGAAAGGGAAAGGTAGTCTACAAACTACTTATACCAAAGGTCACGTGGGTCAGGTGCAATAGTTTCGATGGAGTTGACATCTCGAGATAAATAAGAAGGTGATTACAACCTTTGTATTGTGACAAATATTTTGGAGTCGAAGAAGATGAAGTGGGTATCTGAGAAGCCGTTAGCAAGCCATGGTATCCACAAATTTATTAGTAGAATGTGGGGTGGTTTGAAGTTTGTAATGGTCAAAGGTAGTCAAAAGTATGTCGACATGATGTTTGTACTTTTGGAGTATTTCATTATGAAACTGGTATATACCATTGACTTGGTTTACAACTAGTTGGGAATCACCAAAGATATTAATTGATTTAACATCTAGGGTGATGGTGGTTTGAAGGCCTAATATGAGTGCTTCATATTCGGTGATGTTGTTAGTACAATCAAAATCTAGTTTGAAAGATAAAGGCATAGGTTCACCATCAAGAGGAATGAGGATAACACCTGCACCACCTCCATGCTATGACATTTGGAACCATCAAAGAATAAGGTCATCTGGTAAGTGGTATCATCCAAAGAGAGGGTAGTAATGGATTCATCTAGAAAATCAAAGTTAGAGGGTTGATCTCTAGAAAGAGGTGCATCTACTAGTTGGTCAGTGATGGTTTGGCCCTGATGATATTTTTGGTGGATGAATTCAAGGTCAAGGTCTACAAGAAGCATGAGCCAACATGTAACACATGTTGATGTTGGTAGGGTTTGGCATACATGTAATGTAAGGGATCAGTGTTAGTGATGAAAAGGTTTTGTGGTTGAGTAGGTAATGACAAAGTTTAGTGGTGACAAAAACTAAGGCTAAAAAAGTTTTTCAAGCATGGGTGTACCTAGTTTGTAGTCCAAAAGGGTATGACTTATGTAATAAACCACTTTTCCCTATGTTTCTCATCGCGATGAGTGAGCATGGCACCTAAGGAATGATCAAGTAGCATAAATGTATAGGTAAAAGGGTTGGTCATCTTTAGGGGGAATGAGCATTGGTGGTTGAAGAAGGTATTGTTTTAAGGCATCAAAGGCTTTGTGGCATTCATCATCCCATTTGAAGGAGACATCCTTTTTGAGGAGATGATGAAATGGTTGATACAATGGTCAAAAAGTTGTGAAATAAATGATGAATAGATTGCAACTTACCTTGTAAAACTTTGAAGTTGATGGAGATTAGTAGGTGGAGGCATTTGAGAATAGCCTTTACTTTAGTAGGATCAACTTCTATGCCACACAAAGAAATGATGAAACCAAGGAGCTTTCTGAAAGCACCGTGAAGACACACTTCTTAGGTTGAAGGTGAACACAATACTTGATGAGGTGGTCAAAGATGACCTTAAGGACTATAAGGTGTTTGGCTTGATGTTTGGATTTGGCAAGAAGGTCATCTACGTAATCTTCCAATATGTGATGCATTATGTCATGGAAGATATAAGTCATGGCTGCCATGATATGTAGCACCAATGTTTTTAAGGCCAAAAGGCATGACTCGATAGCAAGAAGGTCCCCAAGGAGTGATGAAGGTAGTTTTGTGTTGATCTTCTAGAGTGAGTAATATTTGATTATAACCGAGAAACCATCCATGAGTGATAAGCATCTCATGGCCGATGGTGAGATCAACAGTTGGTCAATGCCTAGTAGAGAGAAAAGTCATCTTTGGGGAAAGCTAAGTTGAGGTCAAAAATCCATGCAAAATGTAGAGTCCCCCTATCACTTTTGTGATAGGAATGATATTAGAAATCCATTGGGGATAGTCAATGGGTAGGATGAAGGAAACCGAGAGAAGGCATTGAAGTTATTCTTTGACAAGAAGGGAAATGAGGATGCATTTTCCGTAGCTTCTATTTTATGGGTTTGGCATCAAGAATGGTTATGATATTATGGACCACAATGTTTGGGTCAATACTAGGCATATCAACATAGGACCAAGAAAAAGTGTTGTTATGGTCCCTGAAGGAAAGAAGTAAAAGCTTCTTGTTCAACAACATCTAAAGATTGGCCTATCTTTAGAATGTGTGGGTCATCCTGAGTGTTAATGTTGATTTGATAGTCGATTCATTCAACATGGTTTGTGTCTCAGAAGGAAATGACCGGTGAATATAAGAATCTTCCACACCAAGGTAGGTGAGGATAGAACTCATCATCTTGACATTGAATGATGTTAATAGGTGTATCATCATCGATCATGTTAGGATATAGGAAGGGAAAAGAAGAAGGAGCCTCACATCATCGTTGATAAGTCAGAGGTCCCAAGGAAATGTGTTCACAAAAAAAAAGTTAGGAGGAATAGATTTGAGATCTATGGACTCTCGTGGGTGAAGGTGGTGACGTTGGTGAATGGGGTGGAGAAGGTTTTTCATCCTCAATGAGGTCGATGTAGGCCTTCTTGGAAGATGGTGTGGAAAATCCAATGCCACTATGTGATCTTTGTGTTTATGGGTGGTACATGGGATGATGGTATGATGACCTTGTTCATAAAAACTAAAGCCAAAGCCTTTCCATGTGCAATGGTGAAGGAAAGTGTGGGTGAAGTGGTGGTTAGTGAGAGATTGGAGGTCAGATGAAAAGGGTCATGTTTGGGATGGAGGTTTGGGTGAATAGGTGGAAGTATCAAGTCCCCCATACATTAAGTTAGTGTGAAGGTGGGGAGGACCATAAGGGAAAACCCTCTCTATGTGATAGTCATAATGAGGATGTTGGCGTAGGTTTCCATACTCTTGGAGTGAGGAATGTGTTGATATTGTAGAGGTGGTACTCCCCAGAGTGAGGCATTGAAAAAAACCTTCTAAGGGATCAATAGTAGTAGATATGTGGGTAGTGGGGATAGATGAATTACTAGATGATTGGGTAGGAGGGGTATCGGTTGGTTGGGAAGTAGATGGGCCAGCTAAATAGAGATGTGTAGTAGTAGTAGGAATAGAAGAGTTAGGTGTGGGAGAGGTGGTGGCAACATTGGTTGATGGGGTTATGGGTGAAGGAGAAGTGGGGGTAGTGGTAGATGCCTTAACTAGTACAAGGACATCGTTAGGTTGGTATAACATGTTATAGGTTTTGAATGGTGATGAGTCAGATTGGGATAGTATAGTTATGCCCTTCATGTTCAAATTTTACATAGTGGTGTAAAGTTGAAGGAACACAACCCATGATGTGAATCCAAGGTGCCAAGCAATAGGTTATATTGGAACTCCCCCTCTAAGATGTAGAATAATTTTAGGGATAGTGTGAGGGCCTACACGAATGTGAAGAATAATGGTGCCAAGGGTGGAAGTGATGGCATCATTGAAGGAGCACAACATAACTAGGTTATTATGCATATAATTTGAAGGGATGCACATTTGATTGTATGTGTGGGAGGAGATGATGTTGATGTTAGCACCACCATCGATCATAATGCATGTCATATGCATATGTTATGATATAGATGGAGATGAAAAGGGTGGGATCAAGGTCATCTGATTAGAGAGGTACAATCTCCTCATTAGAAAACTGAGGGTGGCTACTTGATGAGTGGGTGTGGGGGTAGAAGAAGGAGATGATTTGGTAAGAGAGGCCACACATGTGAGGGGTGAGAATGGAGGCTACTGGTGTGGGGTCATTAGGTAAAACCTTGATGGATTACAAAACCTCCATAAGGGCTTGTTGATGAGATTCAGAAGTTTGGATGAGATCATACAAAGACATTTTTAGAGGGGATTGATGTAATTGTTTTATCATTATATGATGGGTGACCCCATCAGAAATAGGGTATGTGGGTCCTCGAATGGTGATTTTGGGTGTGGTGTAGATGGTATATTGGGCATGGGGTTGGTTGATGGGCTAGTTTCTTTTTCTTTTCCTTTTCCTTTTGGGTGTGGGTGGCAACTTGGACCATGTTAATATGAGGGAAGGAGGTAGATGGAGAAGGTATGTCATGAGTAGTGTAACAACATGATGGGAAAAAACCTAATGCGGGGTAAGAGCCTTGTGAAATGAGTAGGGCACACTGGCATTTAGGTGGTGGTTTGGCCAACTCTCTGATATGGACCATGTTGATCTCAAATTTTGGAGGTGGATAAAAGGGTTGTGGGGGTGGAGATGTAGGTCAGTTGAAGAAGTAAGGGATGATGATGTGTGGTGATAGGTGAAGGTGGAACATGGTCCTCATCAAGAAGATCATCATCATGTCAAAATTTTCTTTAGGAGGACATAATTGTGGAGGAGAATGGTTTTGAGAGCCTTACAACCTTCTACATCATGTCCTGACACATGATGATAGGCACAAATTTTAGTTTCATCAAACCCTTTTGGTTTGGGTTTGAGGGGTCGTAAGGTCGAAGTGGTGGTAATGTGATGATGGAAGTCTCTAAGAGGTTGGTTAGAATGTTGGTGTAGGACCCTGCCAATGGATCACAATGGGAAGTGAGTGTGGGTTTGGGTAAAGGTGTGGATGATTGTGAGGGAAGAGGTGTTATAGAGAGGGAATGGGTTGGACCACTTGGTTTGGTAGGTGGTATTGTCTTAGGTTTTGATGGCATCTTCACTTGGGTAAAGGTGTGATAGAAGAGCTAGCAATGGAAGGTTTTGTTGGTTTAACTACCTTATTGGAGGGTAGTGGGTTCTTGTCTTTGGATTGCACCTTCTTGGGTAAAGGTGAGATGGGAGTACATGTGATGTAGAAGGAAAAGATGGTGGAAGAGGATGGGTTACCCATGGGGACAATAGAGTTATGGTGGAAGTGGTTGGTAGAGGTTGGGTGGATGGTATGGGTTGAAGTTGTATAGGAAAAGTTGGGGTTATAGTAATCTGGAGAGGTATAGGTGGTAAGAAATGTATGGGTGGGGAGAGGTGTTTTTGTGTAGGTAAATGAGGTGTAATAAAGGATGTGATGAAGATAGTAGGTTTCTTAGCTTTTGATTGGCCTTGGGTAGGAGGATGCTTGGCTAGGGTTGATGGGTGAGGTCCTAGGATGGATGGAAGGGGTGAAGGTGACAAAAAGGTGTGGTAGGTGAGACTGGTGTATGAGGCCTAGAGGTTGGGTCTTCCTTCTAGGTGGAGGAATAATTTTGGTGTGGGTTTGGGAAGATGTGGCTAAATCTCAATTTGATAGGTGGATGGGTAAGGCTTGACGTCGGCATGACACCCAAGGTAGTGATGGGTCTAGATATGGGTGAAGATATAGGTGTGGGTAGGTTCTTAGGCATTGGAATGGTTTTAGTCATGGGTAAAGGTTCGGATGTAGGTAGAGGTGATGAAGAAGAATCCATTTGATAGGCATGGTCAGGGTTGATCTGGTTTGGAAATACCTTTGGATAGATCGTGGAGGTATCTTCAAGAAACATTTGCATTTGAGTCAAAAAGGGGAGTCGAAGATGTCCCCAGAGCATGGAATTATCAACGTAATCCAAGTGATCGGCCAATCATGAAAATGGGACTACTGTAAGAGGAGATGTAGTTGGTTTAGTGGAAATCCCTGTAAAATATGTCTGTGAGATAGGGAATTGGATTAGCCTCGAACTCTATGGGTAAAAGAGCTGAGATCAGGTCAATGGGATCCTAGAATGTTGAGGGAGAATTATCCCCAATAGGTAGTGGTGTGTCTGAAGAATCTCCCATGGGTAGGAGAGATGGTAGGTGGGGTGAGATAGACTTATCTTTTGGTGGAGGAGAAGGTGATGATGATTCTCCGTGGATGGGAGAGTTAATATTATTGATTTTTGGTAGGTTGTGAGGTAGATGGTGAAATGGCATCAACAAAAATCATGGATTCCCCATGGGTGAAGGAGGAGATGAAGGGGATCCTCTGAGGGTGAAGGAGTGGAAGAGGTATGCTCCTCATGGGTAGAGGAGCTCGTGCAGAATTTCCTCGATAGATGAAATAGGTGGAATTTGAGGAATGACTAGTATGATATCAAAAACAACATGGACTTCACATGGACATTGTTGTCATTGGTTGAAGGTTCACTATTTTTATTAGATGATGGTGTATGATTAGGGAATGAATTCTTAAAGATGTGAAAATTTTGATTTTTGGTGCACGTTTGGGTTTTCCATGATGAGATCTCCATTATCTATCATCTCCTGGACAATGTTCTTAAAAGTTATGCAATTACCATCACTATGGCCTTTAACATGATGATAATTACAATAGTCATGTTCCTTATACCATGTAGGCATAGGATGAGAGGGTCAAAACTAGTATGAGGTTTTATGGGGGAAGTGCAATGGCTCAACTTTAAGAAGCTTTTCCAAGACTTGAAGAATAGGGCTCTCAATTGAAGTGTACTTTCATTGTTCCCCTTGGAAACTGAAAAGTTTGAACAGGGAAAGATTGGAGGAAGGTTTGGCTTGATTAGAGGGATGAGATGGACCATCTTTGAGAACTACCACATTTGGAAGATCCTTTGGCTTTTGAATAATTATTTTGGGGTTTTGAAGATGAAGAAGAATCATTTGATTTGAATGGGGCATTCTTGTTTCGTAATTGGATTTTCTTTTCTTCAATGGCACAAATTTCCAACTTTCATGCCATGGTGAATGCTTCATCGAAGGTATGGAAGGTTTGTACCTAGAGTTGGTGAGATGTGTCTAGCACAAGCTCTAGTGAACAACTCAATAAGTTCAACTTGAGGTAACTAGAATGTTAATTGGTTGATAAGACTTCACCATGAGAAAATGAAATCTATGATAGATTTTCATCATCATACTGTCATGTTGAATATAGGTCAGTCATGGTGAATTTTTGACTACATTGATTGAGAAGTGGTCCAGAATGCTTGAGCCACTTGGTTAAAGGAGTAGATGGAATGTCTAGGTAAACTATTGTACCAATCTAAGGTGGGTCCTATTAGGGACATGGGGAATGTTCGTAGAGAGTAAAGCATCATCATGGGAAATTAGGTAGCACCCATGTTTGAATGACCACAAGTGTTTTGTGGGTCCTCTTTACTTATTGAAATGATTGAACTTGGGCATTTCCAATACACATAGGTATGGGTGAATAGGAATAGATGGATGAATAGGCTCATTACAGATTTCATCATAGGTTAAGGAGTTATGAGAGCTGGAAACTGATGCTTCTAGTGTCTACATCTTTTCCATCATCATCCTAATGAGGTCATTGGTGGGTTGTGAGGAATGGGTGCCTCCTGTAGTAAAGGGAGGTTGATGATGGGTGTATGATGTGGATGGCATCCCAAGTACATGGGGGTTCTGAATATGAAAACTGTGAAGGGGGGATAGATACAAGTGGAATATACCTGAATAAGTGATAGACAAGATTGGGGGTTGTTGGTGATGCATGTAAATAGGTGGGGTGGTCATAATGACTCTTGTGGTAATGGGGGTAGAGACTGAGGGATGGAAAGGACTAGGTTTTGGAATGGGGTGTGGGTTTTGACACTAGAGGTGGTTGTGATGCAACTGGTATATATGAGGAAAAGGGGGTAGATGGGGCCATGCTCAAGGTGGTTGGTGAAGGAATGGTTAACACACCATGGGTGCAATAGATGTCATTGGGGAAGAAGTTATAGTAGAGGTGGGACCTAACTGAGAGACCACAGGGGTAATGTGGATGAGGCAAGAAGCCAATAGCTAGTGGTAGCTGATGGAAGTGGGGGGGAGGGTAGGAGGAATAGATATGGGCATGTTGTATACTAGTTGTCCTGAGGAGTCTCGGGTAGATGAGTGGGAAAGATAGTATTGTAAGGCCATGGGATTCTGATCAAGGAGTCTTGCAAACTCCTCATCACCTAGTAGAAATGGTGATAGGCTGAGTTGGATCCATAGGTGACAGGATGGAAGGTGGTGATGGGCTAGGTGGGAGTGGCTGAAGACTAGCATGAAATATAAGGGTGTTAGCTTGGTTGTGAGTCAACACCATGTGAATTAGTGTGTATCAGGTTAACTGTATTTTGTAGATGACACAAAAACAATAGGAATGGAAAAGAATAGATACTGGTAGGTGGACTTGGTCAATGTTTCAATTAAAAATCAAAATAGGAAACTGATGCGGTTAAGGTGACCGATGATGGTTAAAGGGGACTGATGATGGTTATAAAGAACCGATACCAGTTATTGTGGGAAAACACCATTTGAGAAAATGAAGTAGAACTGATGAAAATGAAATGGGGAAACTATATTTGATAGTGATATCAAAATGTTGAATATGATGATGTCTAATGACTTCAAATAGAAAAGAGAAGGTGATGAAATTTTTTTGGGTAAAATAACCAAAAGAGATGGTAACCGACACTCGGTCAAGTAAACCGATGATGGTCAGATGAGAACCGATGATGGTTGGACCGACACCGATTATTGTGAAATCTGAAGAAGTGAAGAAAAATGGATTTTGTGAATTAAATCAGATGAAGAAACAACCCAAAAGACTTGAGGATGATAATATGAGGCCCTGACACACTCAGAAATAGTCGGAATACTCCAACTATGATGGGGAGTGTGAAAGGAAGAAGAAAATGAAGAAACGTAATCCTCACAACTCAAAACACAATTCAGGAAGAAAGATAAGAAAAACATGTAATCCTATGAGTGAATTTTATGTTACTTTAGCTTATGCTATTTGAGACTGACTTGTGAATTTAGAACAAATTTTTTTGGTTGGGAAGGCATCCTATGAAGAGGCAATCTAAAGGGAGGTTTCAAGTTATGTTTTGGTGGGGGTGGGTCCTTTCTGAGGTATGACTGGACAGAGAAACCAGCTAGGTGCCCACTATCAATCCTCTGATCATGTGATCATTGACAACTTCTTCTAGGTAAGATGTTGTTTAAGAAGATGTATAAATTCAGATTTGTGTAGTTTGGAAAAGAGAGAGAAGAGAGAAAGTGCTTTCTATGATTCAATTATGTCAACCATCAGTTGGGCATGACTTCCAGCATATAGGTTGCCCTCAATTTTAAATGTGAGCTAATAATGCAACATACAAGGATGAAATGCAACAAATTTTATAACCCAAATCGACAGATTATATTTGATGTAGAAAATGATGAATAGGAGAGAGGATGATTTTCACTAATGTAGAAAGAAAGAAGAATGATTCTTTTTAAATGCACCAAAAGAAATGTTTCATTTAGAGAAATTAGAAAGAAGGAATATTACCAGAGAAGAATATTTAGTGAATAACAATTTAGAAAGGAAACACACAAGATGTAACCTATATGAATATAAAGAAACCCACAAATGAGGGTCCCACTGGGCATGCCAAAATGTTTCACCGATAAGTTGCGTACGTATGAGAAAAATAGATAAGGTAAGGGTGAGGAGGAATACATGAATGAAGGTGGAAGGTAGAGTGCACGTTCTGATTTCCCGATCCGATCTAGTGTTGATTGCGAGAACTTCCTTTTTCTAGGAGGAACTACTGTGAATGCAAAACAAGACCACAAGAGGAATATTAAACAATATATGTCAGTGGATTACCTAGCGTGTGCTAGATCCGAGAAGTGTGATACTTCCTAGATGGATGTCAATCCACTATTTAATACAATTCAATGCAAGAAATAACGTAAAAAATAACATCCTACTATGTAGTTGATATGATTTAGGTATCTCATTCAAATACAATAAGAAAATCTAATCTAATAGGTAAGGTTATGATCAGATCTAGAGGTTAGACAAGTAGCCAAGGTGACTGGAATAGGTCAAGATCAAGTTTTGGATGGTTTGGGCTATTTGGGTGAAGGTTATTAGGTTGTTGTTACAGGAAGAATTACCAGATACAGAGAGAGACCGAACGTTCGGTCATGATATGACCGATGTTGGTTGAGAGGAAACCGATGATGGTTTAGGTTAATCGTGGTAGATTGGTAGGGTCAAACTGATAGAAACTCAATGAAACTTGGTTTTGGAGATTCTCTATGTGATTTACACAGAGAATGGGAGAATGAGGGTTAGGTTTCCAAAGAAGCTGAGAATTTCGAGAGAGATGTTGGAGTTAGGTATGGGGAGTTGGGAGGTTGTAGGTGGTTAGGTGGATGGATTGACAGGAAGGTGGGAAATGATGGGATACAAAGGAGACTAGGAGTCTCAAACAGAGATAAAGAAACTGATCTAAATAAGTATGGAAAGATGCAGATCCAAATGTACTTACTTGTATTTACAGACTGGTGGTTGGATGGAGGTGATGGTTGATATGTGAAACTGGTGGTGGTCCATAGAAGTGCTTCCCGAAATGTTACCATGAATGCTTAACCTTCAGATCAGTCTTGGTGTTAACCTTAATTACCGTGATGCTTAACCTTTATAGATGTTGAAGGGGGATGTTAGATGTGCGAGAGGGCTCTGGTTCATGCTTGCATGTAGATATCTCTCTCCAAACTTGAATAATTCTTCCAACCTCTGGAAAAGGTTACCAAAGTGAATATATGGTAACCTAATGATGGTTTAGGTTAACCGGGTCGGTTTAGGGTTAACGACATTGGTTAAGTTCAGGAAATCCTAGGTTTCCAAAACAATAGATCTTGGCTATCTTTTTACCAGTTCTACCCATTGGTTTGGGTCTAAAATGGTATTTTCCATGTAAGTAAGTGGGCATGTTGTTAGAGAAAGAATAGGCATGTAGTGTTAGGGTTAGACCAAGTCTTAGTTAGTTATGGTAAGTAGAGATTGAGTCCTAGTTAGAATGAACATGCTAAAAATAGGTCCATGATGAGGTGTCTAGGTGATGTGGTGGGGTGAGGTGTCTAGGTGAGGTGGAAATTAATTTAATTAAGGTAATTAAATAATGAATATTGTGAGAATGGGACATTAATTTAATTGTAGGTAATTAAATTAATATACTTAAAAGTCTCCACCTTCCTTTTGTTGTTGTAATCAGTCCTTTCTGAATGGAGGATCACGTATAGATCCAAAATTGTTTCCTCATTTCTTTGTTCATCTGAAAAGGTCTGTATTTGGGTGTAAAAACTTGTTGTCCCATTCTTTCCATTTTCCACATTTGGGATTTGTTGTCCTTGTCATTTTTCCTAAAATACTTGAAGAAAATGAATGGATGTAGCTTGAAGGAATGTATTTGAGCATTGTAACATTTCTAAATTCTCTCGTCCTTGGAGAAAATTTCATCTCCGAGCTCAAATGGTCATTTTTCTACATTTTACGTTTGACGGGCATTTTCTCTAGTCAAATTTACATCCTTGCATCAACAGGAAATGTGGCCTCTTTTTGGTTGGACGTGGCTCGACAAGGTACTTCAAAAATTTCATGAATCACCTCAACTTAAAAACCTATCTACGTGGAAGAACGACGCTCATTTGAAGATTTACTTTTGGTTTGGCCTTGGAGTTAGCATTGGGAGGACACGTGGAGGTTTTCGCTACTTTCCCTGAGACTTAGACAAATTTTTATGCAACTGGTACAATTTGGTGGAGACAGGGACACGTGGTGAGCCCACGCTCATTCAGGGTCTCCACTTTGGGCACCATTTTGAAATTGTGCCATGAAGACATGTGGAGGCTTCGCTGGGTCTTCCCATACTTAGTATTTTTCAAAAGGTTTTGAGAGGCCTGGGACACGTGGAGGGACCATGCATGTTTGAGGACCGGCCCTTGAATTTTATTTTAAAGAAGCGCAGGAGGACACTTGGAGGCCTCCGCTCACTTTGCATTTTTCTTGGAATTTTCAATGGCCAAAGGAGATTGCCTCGGACCCGACACATGGCACCTTCCACTGAGCTTTAAGCCTTCAAACAATTTTTTTTTTTGGGCCAGACACGTGGTGAGCCCATGCTCATTCAAGGTCTCAACTTTTGGGGACCATCTCAAGATGCGCCATTGTGACGCATGGTAGTTTGAAAAGTCAAAAAGGTGGGAAGCGGACCATCGGAGGTAACTTGGATTTTTTTTGCCTCTTGTCATCAAAAGGATTAAAACATCAAAATGGCCCACGTAAGCCCCGACAAAGGATAAGTCAAATTTTGGGAAGGTCAATGGCGGAGGAGGTGGACCTTTGGAGGAAATTTGGAAAATTTTCCTTTTGTGGAGAAAGGAGTTAAAAGTAAAAAGGAAGCGTGGTTCCACTGGGACCCCACATCAAAACTAAAGATGGGAAGGGGAGTCATGTGGGGAAACTTGGAAAATTTTCCTTTTCCAAAAAAGAGGTGAAATAGCAGAATTTAGCCATGGTTCCTTTTGGGACCCACCTTAGGACACGTGTCAGGATCATTTCTCAAGGGTGGAGGTGTGGAGAAAAATGTGAAAATTTTACATTTTTCCAAAAGTTGTAAAAGGAAAAAGGAACCCGCAGCCCATTTTAAAGTGGATCTCCCACGTGGATGGTCCAAATTCAAAATAGAAAATCAATAAAAATTGTGCATATGTATCTGATTTTTCTGCCATTTTTCACTCCAAAGCTCCTGGGGATGTGTATTCTTATGGTTTTTTATCATTTCTTGGAGTCTCCTACACGCCAAATGAAGAGGAACATTAATCTGGTATCCTGGTTTGGTGGGGAAGGTCTGTAAATGTCTCTCACCATTAAATATGCAATTTGACTATCGGATTGACCCTGATTTTCTTTCCTTGGCACGTGAAAGACCTATTGATATCTTGGTTTGGTGAGGAAAATATGGGACATCTTTTACCATTAAGATGAGATCTGACCTCTGGGCTCGATCTGATCTTCCATTTTTCTTCTTCGGGCATGCAAAGAACTAGATTTGATAGATTAGGGGTGGAAGTGGTTAGTGAGTAAAGGGAAAAGTGATCTACCAGAAGAAGGAGTTGAATGTGGGAGATGTTTGAAGAGATCTACCCCCGAGCACCTGACAACTTTTTACAGATCTGATTTTGGGAATCACGATCGGGATCATGGTGAGCACTGGTACACTCAATGTTTGGATTTTTTTTTTTGGGGGAAAAGGTCTATTGTAAAATGTTATAAATAGGCATGAATTTTTCATGCAAAAGGGTTGGAGGTTGGAAGGTTGGAGTGTTAGAGGTCAGAACTGATTTTCTAAGAGAAAAGCTTGATAGAGCCCATCTTTCTGAGGGACTATTTGAGAAACCTGTATATCTCTTTTGTGTTAAACTTGATCATGTCAAGGTGGTTATGAGTGTACAACCATTGACAAGCTCTGAGATTGTTCTAGAAACTTTCCCCTGCTGATAAGTTTAATCAAATTTGAGTTATTTTGTGTTGACTCTGAGAAATTAGTGTCTGCTTTGTTTCAGAATGTCTACAAATAGTTTTATTCATTCCTATTGCAATCTTATACTGAAATTTTTGTGAAATCACATAGGATCTCATCCTGTGATAGTTTAATGGTATTTGTAATTTCATTTCAAGAAGATCCTTCATCTTGGATGAGATAAACAAATTTAAAATCAATTCACTATCATTTGTTGATAAAGATTGTTTGTAAGTCTTCGAGGTGTACCTTAGGCATGGTTAATTAGAAACTATAGTGTTTAATTGAGTTCTTCTAATTGAGCCTTCGTATTGGAGTCTTAAATATTATGTGAAAACGTGCTGATTTGGGCCTCCATTGAAGCACACCTTCTAGTTGAAGGAACATCTTGACTATTCTGAAGCTTTCTATTGTGAAGTTGCTCATTATTGTAAAGTCCCTCCAAAGGTCTGGTATAATCAACTTTATCCTACTTCACCTCCCACCAAAAATTCATTTAAAAACAACCAATCATACCCATACTACCCTTGTTTGTCATGTGTGTATACAAATGCATAATTTTTACTACCAAAACATGCAGAAACAATCAAGTTTTCATTGTCTTTAGTGGCCTGAACCTTGCTTAGAAAATATCTCCATTATCTAGAGTGACAACTCGTGAGAGTTAGGTTTGTTGCATTGATCATATTTTCTTCAAGGTCTTCTTAATAATTTCACAAGGAAGGATATCTCCATCTCCTCCACAAAAACAAAGGCTACAAAAAGGGTCCTCTCACCCTGGTTAAAAGGCACAACCATAAAGTAGTGAGGATAGGTCAAATCCTCTTGAGGGTGCTACCCATTTCTCCACATCTGAGTGACAAAGAGCAAGCTGCATTTCATCCCCAGCTACAAAATGACACACTACATGCTTTGCTTGTCTCTAAGCTTCTTGCCAAACTGTGATGTTGCTCAGCTTCTGAGGGAGAATCAATTTGGGTACCAACACCCAATTGGCACCGTTTCTGGGACATAGTGGTTATAGTTCATATTCAGACCCTGGTAAACACTTCTTATATGCTCTAAGTGCTAATACATTTTTTCAAACATCATCTTGTGTTCGGGTCTGTAAGAAGTATTTCAAAGTTACAAGTGTTGTGTGTAATTATTTTAGTTTCCACACCTAGTGCACTAGCTTTCATTGATAAATCTGGGTAAAGAAAAGTTAGATCATCATTCCATTTCCAGTTTCTAGTATTGATAGACATTTGATAGATCATATTTTAGTGCATTTGCACAACTAAGGTGGAAATCCTTAGTGGTGACTCCCTGTTGATCTGATTCTTGATGAGTACCAATGTCTTAACCTCTATCAAGTGAGATTTGTTACTAATCTTTGCAAATCTAGAAGGAAGAAGATATTTCTTTTGCTAGGATCCTGCTAGGACATTATTTCAGAGCTAGGAAAACAAAGTTAGAAGGAAAAAAATCCTAGAGAGTTGTTGGAGATCACAGCAGAAAGAAAAGGGATCTCCATTGATGAAAGTGATCGCCTATCATTGAAGATTTCCATTCAAGTGCTTCTGAATTAGGTAGCCTCTTTGTGGAATTGAATTCTCCAACTGGAGAGGGGCCTTCATTTGATTTTGAAAAGTTTTCTTCTCATTCTTCTCCTATCTTTTCAAAAGTTGATAGGGTTTTCCAAGAAACAAGGCCTTTAGGGATATCCATTTTGAAATTTATACTCATGTGTTTCAAAGACCCTCTGCCCCTTATCAATTTGTCTCCCCTCCAGGGTCACCTCCTCAAAACAACATGGCCCTGCCCCCACCTAGACCTCCATTTTTGTAAACACCTTTGGTCCTATAAATTTTATAGGATGGTTGGTTATCCAAATGTAGTTCCCAAGATGTAAGAAATAGATTACCAAAGTTCCAAGGAAACAATGCTATAACTGGTGATCAACATTTAAATATTTTTATCAATATGATGGAAGACTTTGAGATTGAACATGAAGATGTATATATCAAATTGTTTATCCATACTTTGGAAGAGGATGCAAGGGACTGGTATAAAGATTTTCCAGATAATTCCATTGATTCTTGGACAGAGATGAACAATGCATTTAGATTGTAGTATGGTGATAGAACTGACCCTAGGTTTCTTCTATAATTTGAAAACATCAAGAAGAATCCTAATGAGTCAGTACATGATTTCAACACAAGGTTTAACAAGACCTTGAGGAGATTTCTGTTAGCTTAAGGCCATGTGATGAATCATGTTTGATCAAATATTCAGATGCATTTGATAAAAAAAGTTTGCTTACTACTTGAGGGACAAAAACCCTACTAATTTGAGGTAGGCCTTCACCATGGCTCTGCAAATAGAGAACAACATCAAGGCAATTGGAAAGCCTCCAAAAAGGGAGGGTGTAAAACTAATTAACCAGAAAAGCCTCAAACAAGTAAGGCTGTTGATTTGGAGGAAGTTGTGAAAACTTTGGTAGGGGTTGTCAAAGAAATATCATACAAATTAGCCCGGGAAGAAAAAGGAATTGGGAAGAGTTCACAAGGTCAACACAAGCAACAAGGCCAAGACAAGTTTACAAATCATCATAGAAATGATCAAAGATCTGATGACAGAGGCAAGGGACCTATTGGATTTGGAAATAAATAGTCCCATGCCAGGGAAAATAGAATGGTACCTGATCCTTTGGCTGCCAGAGTTGTTTTTGTGGAGGAGACAAATGTCATTGATTGGTGTGACAGATGTTTCATGCCCCATGCTCCATGTGAGGAAGATCAACAAGAAGAAGAAGAAGATGATGATGATAATGATGATGATGTTTGCATGATGGGTTGCTCCACGAGCTCACAACAAGGGGAAACTTCAACTGAGGTAATAAGTGCTAGAACTACTGCTGATTTTTGGGATTGCATCCACCGAGTACCTATTCTTCCTCCCTCTCATACTTTAGAAGTAGATATTGTACAAGATTTTGAATTTCCCAATAATGACTTTGAATATTTAAGAGCTTTAATGATAAAGAAGTATGATGGAGGAATCCCATCTGAGGAGGACAAGAAGTTGTTGATGAATGTTGTTGTGGCTCAAGAAAGGAGTACAACACAAGAAGTAGGGTTTCAAAGGACAGGCCTCAAGCCAAGCCAAAACTCCATTGCTTTCAAATATTCCTAAAGAGGCTCCTAAGAAAGATGCATCTACCAAGGGCCTTGTTGTCCCAAACAAAAATCATACCCTCCTCATGCCCAAGCTGTCAAAAATCATGTGCCATCTAATGAGTGTATCAACCTTCCTTCCAATGTTGCCTTGCCAAAGTCTTGTCCCTTATGATATTGCCCAAGTCTTGAGTCAGATCAAGATCTCAGTTCCAATTGTTGAGTTGCTTAGGATTCCTGAGCACAAAAAGGGCTTTGAGTATTTGGGATTGAAAGAGAGAGAAGACTGACCCTAGGAAGAAATATAAACATTGTGGAGACTCCTCCAATCATCAAGAACCAGAGACACCACCAAAGCATTGGAAGAACTAGATGAACCACCTGAGGTTTATTTGGGGACATCCTTGGTGGATTCTCAGCTAAATGTGGATCCATTCTTCACCACTCTGATCATTAAAGATAGATTGTTACACAACTGTATGTTTGACTTAGGGGCATCATGCAATGTTATGCCTCTAGAAGTCATGAATGAGATGGATATCAAAGTAATAACAACATATGGGAAGTGTACTACTATGGACTCCAGAGAAGTGCCAGTGGTGGGATGTGTGAAAGGTCTGGTGGTGCAACTTGTAGCTTACCCAGGTAAAAACTTGATGCTTGATGTTGTTATTGTTGATTGCCCAACCAAGTGGGGTATGTTGTTATCTAGAAAATGGGCTGCAAGTGTTGGTGGGAGTGTTCAAATGGACATGTCCTATGCTACCATCCCAATTGAGGGCAGCCTTGTCAGGTTGTATGGAGAAAAGAAGATGTTGCACCTTATTGAAGATCCCAACAATGCATCTTATGAAGTATTGTACACAAGTGTTGATGTTGATAACTTTGTAGGATTTGTTGATGGAAAAGAGCACAAGATTGAAGAATGCAAGTGTCTTGAACAAGAAGGATCTCCTTGGACTTTATTGTTTGATGGAGCTTGCTCCAAGTTTGGAAATGGTGCTGGTGTTGTTTTGATCTCCAGCCTAGAAGAGTTTGTCTTTTCCTTCAAACTCAACTTTGAGTGCACTAATAACATTGTTGAGTATGAGGCACTATTGTTAGGTCTGAGGATTGCTTGGAAATATGGTGTTAAAGACATCATTGTCAAAGGAGATTCAAAATTAATTGTAAAGCAAGTCAAAAAACTTTATGCCACAAAAATCAATGAATGAAACAATACAAGCATGTAGTTTGGGATCTCATTGAGATGTTTGATTCATTCAATATTGTGCATCATGATAGGAGGTTCAATGATTTGGTAGAAAACTTGTAGTATTGGGATCTCGGTTTGATAATTCAAATGTCCCCATATTGTGAATATGATGTTGAGGTGTTAACTAGGCCATTTGTCCCTGACAACATTAAACATTGGCAAGTTTTTGATGATGATGCTTAGGTTAGAAGATTTTTGCAGAACAAAGGGGAGTTTTCTGATCAAAATATTGATTGGGAGCCAATGGTGTGCGTAGCAGAGGGTAAAGAAACCTTGTTTGGCAAAGGCATCATCCAACTAAAGACTAATACCATTCCTAGAGGGTTGGTTGCTCTTGAATCCAACTTTGATAATGTTGATCACATTATTAATAGATGCATAGCAGCCTCAAGGGATATTGAGGAGCATGACCTTGGCACAAAGGAGAAACCAAGGAAGATCTGGTTGGGAAGCAATCTCAAGCAAGGAGGAAAAATAGTCTTATGTCCAATTGCTAAAAAATATCAAGATTGCATGGCTTGGACTTATTTTGAACTAAAGGCATACAAAGAGGATCTGTTTCAACATGAGATTCCCTGGAATCTAATGCAAAAACCATTCAGAAGAAAAAGAGGCCAATCAATCCACTCCTATCTCTTAAAATGCAAGAGGAACTAAAGAAACTGAGGGATGGAGGGATTATTTAGCCCACAAGGTATTCTTCTTGGGTTGTAAAACCTAGTACTAGTCAGAAAGAAGAATGGTGACATCAGTTGTGTGTGGATTTTAGAAATTTGAATAGAGCATCAATGAAGGATAATTATCCTTTACCAAACATGGAAAACATGTTGCAAGCTAGTGACTAGTTCTGAGCTACTTTCTACCCTGGATGGTTTCTCTGGTTATAACCAAGTTGTGGTGAAGGAATCAGAAAGAATTAAAACAACCTTTACCACCCCTGGGGAACTTATGTATATGTCAGATGCCCTTTGGTCTGATGAATGCTGGAGCAACCTTTCAAAGAGAAATGGATGTTTGTTTTTTTGGTTACATCAATGATTTTATTGTTGTTTACCAAGATGATGTAACTATGTGTTTTCTAAAGAGAAGTGATCATTTGCAGCACTTGGAGAAAATGTTGATAAGATGTAGAGAATATGGCATTTCACTCAATCCAAAGAAGTGCCATTTTGGAGTGCAGAAGGAAAAATTTCTTGGTCACATTATGTCACAAGAAGGGGTAATGATTGATCCAGAAAGGGTAGAGGCCATCAGCAAGGTCCCAATTCCAAGAACCAAGAAAGGGATTCAGTCCTTCTTTGGGAAGATAAACTTTATCAGAGATTCATATCAAACTTTGTTGAGTTGACCATTCCAATCACTTGCATGCTAAAGAAGGACCAGAGCCATCAAATGGGAGGAGGATGCCATTCAAGATTTCAATGGGATCAAGGAGGCATTAAAGCATGCCCCTGTTTTAGCAGCTCCATATTATAAGAAGCCTTTCCAACTATTTTCTTTTTCTTCAGAGAACACTATTGCATCTGTCTTCTTGTTACAAAAAGATGATGAAGGGGCTGAGAGGCCAATTGCTTTTTTTAGTAAGGCATTGTAGGGGCTGAGCTGAAATACACTATTATGGAGAAACAAGCATTTTCCTTGGTAAAAGCAACAAAGGTTTTTAGGCCTTACATTTTGAGTTCTAAAATTGTTGCTTATGTTCCCCACACCATGGTGAAAGACATCTTATCAGAGATGGAAGTCTCAAGAAAAAGATGCAGATGGGTGAACAAGTTGCAAGAATATGACATGGATATCCAAACCACAAAGTTGGTGAGAGGTTTGGGCTTGGCTAAGCTTATGGCTGAGAGAAACTTGCAAACTATTGAGGTAAATGAGGTAGAAGAAGGAAGGGTAGATGTTTTTGAAAAATTGATGAGTTCTGAGTGGTACAAGGATGTGATTTTTTATCTCAGACATTTATACTACCTTGAGTATTTGAGTAAGAACCAGAAAAGGGCCCTTAAGTTGGCTTCCCAAAAATATGTCATTACTGATTATGGGTTAGCTTAGCTTGGAAGAACCCTGAGGGAGTCCTCTTAAGGTGCATTACTGAAGATGAAGCCCCCAAGATAATTGATCTCCATGGAGGAGTTTGTGGGGGAATTTTGCTGGAAGAGTCACAACACACAAGATCCTGAGGGCTGGTTATTGGTGGACAACTCTCTTCAAGGATACAACTCTTTTGGTTAGAAGATGTGAGAGTTGCCAAGTGCTTCTCTAGAAGACTGAAAGCTTCAGGCTCCCTTCCTTTGCAGCCTGTATCAATTGAAGCCCCATTCAAGCAATGGGGAATGGATTTCATTGGTGAGATTTCAGACCCTTCAAGTGCTGGCCATAAGTGGATTCTTGTAGCCACTGATTACTTCACCAAGTGGGTGGAGGAAATCCCCACCAAAAGAGAAACACACCAAATTGTCATGGACTTCATGTTGAACCATATCATCTGCAGGTTTGGGGTGCTAGTTCAAAATTGTTGTTGACAATGCCATGAGCTTCAGAGCTAAACCTTTGGTGGCAATGTGCAAAGAATATGGGATCAATTTGACATATGCTTCTAATTACAATCCCCAAGGAAATGGACAAGATGAGTCCAAGTAATAAAAATTTTTTGAAGATTATCAGAAGAACCTTGGAGCTGAACAAGAGAAAATGGGGTGAGCAAGTTGAAGTTTGTTGTCTGGGATGACCAAATTACTATTAAAAGAGCCACTGGAAAGAGTCCATTTGAGTTGGTGTATGGAACTCAGCCCTGCTGCCCCTGCATATGCAATTATCCTCATATCAGTTCATTCAACAACTGGAAGATCAAGAAGTAAGTCCATATGATGCCCGCATTAACCAGATTGTTGAACTTGATGAAGAAAGGAGGGCATCCCACCAAAGGCATGTAAAGTTCAGAGAAAGATGAAGAAGTTGTTCGACAAGAAGGTCACCCCAAGAGCTTTCAATGTTGGAGATCTTGTGTTGTTATGGGATAGATAGGCATGAAGATAAGGGAAAGCATGGAAAATTTGACGCATTATGGATGGGCCCTTACTCCATTGATATTAGAATTGGTGAACATACCTTCTTCCTGAAGGACTTGGATGGGGAATTGCTTGAATTTCCTATTAATGGCAGGCATTTGAAACATTTCTTGGATTGATTCCCCAGAATCAAGGTGAGCATCATCTGTACATAGTGTATAGTTTGTTGGTTTTTTTTTTTTTATCTTTTGTTTTTTTTTGTTCATTTCTGCCCCTGGTGGCCTATTTTTGTTGGTTTCTTGGTTTTTTTGGGGGATGGTTCTGGTTTTGTGCTTGCAAGCTGACTCCTTTTCCCAATGGATATTTTTGGCACTTGGTCTACCTTTGTTCTTATGTGGCACTCACAGGGAGTGCCCATCCCCGAGTCAGAGCCGATGTTGGTGCTCAAAATAGTCTCGCCCCATTTTCCATTAAAATCTATCAATTTATACGGTCTCTGTCACATTTTATCTTCCCGTATTGTGCCGAAAAGTCTCTCCACCTTCCTTTTGTTTCCATAATCAAGTCCTTTCCTAGACCGAGGATCACGTATAGATCCAAAATTGTTTCCTCATTTCTTGTTCATCTGAAAAGGTCTGTATTTGGGTGTAAAAACTCAAAAACTGTCCCATTCTTTCCATTTTCCATAGTTGGGATTTGTTTTCCTTGTCATTTTTTCCCTAAATACTTGAAGAAAATGAATGGATGTAGCTTGAGAGGAATGTATTTGAGCCTTGTAACATTTCTAAATTCTCCGTCCTTGGAGAAAATTTCATCTCCTGGGCTCAAATGGTCATTTTTTCGCATTTTATGGTTTGACGGGTGCATTTCTCCCAGTCAAATTTACATCCTTGCATCAACAAGAAATGTGGCCTCTTTTGGTTGGATGTGGCTGGGGGGCACTAAAATTTATGATCACCTCAACTTAAAAACCTGTCTACGTGGAAGAACGACGCTCATTTGAAGATTTTCTTTTTGGTTTGGCCTTAGAGTTACGCGGGAGGACACGTGGAGGTTTCCGCTACTTTTCCTGGACTTAGACAAATTTTTATGCAAAGCAGTATAGTTTGGTGGAACAAGACACGTGGTGAGCCCATGCTCATTCAGGGTCTCCGCTCTTGGGCACCATTTTGAAATTGTGCCATGAAGACACATGGAGGCTTTTCACTGGGTCTTCCCATACTTAGTCTTTTTCAAAAGGTTTTGAGAGGCCTAGGACACGTGGAGGGACCGTGCATGTTTGAGGACCGACCCTTGAATTTTATTTTAAAGAAGCGCCAAGAGGACACTTGGAGGCCTCTCGCTCACTTTGCATTTTCTTGGACTTTTCAATGGCCAAAGGAGATTGCCTCGAACCCTGACACATGGCACCTTCCACTTGAGCTTTAAGCCTTCAAACAAATTTTTTTGCCAAGACATGTGGTGAGCCCATGCTCATTCAAGGTCTCAACTTTTGGGGACCATCTCAAGATGCGCCATTATGACATGTGGTAGTTTGAAAAGTCAAAAGGGGGGGAAGTGGACCATCGGGGTAACTTGGATTTTTTGCCTCTTGTCATCAAAAGGATTAAAACATCAAAATGGCCCATAGCCCGACAAAGGATAAGTCAAAATTTTCTCCATCAAAAAAGGAGGTGTGGACCTTCTGGGGAAATTTGGAAAATTTTCCTTTTGTGGAGAAAGGAGTTAAAAGTAAAAAGGAAGTGTGGTTCCACTGGGACCCACATCAGAGACTAGAAGTGGAAGGGCGGAGCTGTGGGGGAAACTTGGAAAATTTTCCTTTCCAAAAAAAGAGGTGAAATAGCAGAATTTGGCCATGGTTCCTTTGGGACCCACCTTAGGACACGTGTCAAGCTCATTTCTCAAGGCAGAGGTGTGAGCAAAATGTGAAAATTTACATTTTTCCAAAAAGTTGTAAAAGGAAAAAAGGAACCCGCAGGCCCATTTTAAAGTGGATCTCCCACGTGGATGGTCCAAATTCAAAATAGAAAATCAATGGAAAATGTGCATCTATATCTGATTTTTCTACCATTTTCACTCCAAAGCTCCTGGGGATGCGTATTCTTATGGTTTTATCATTTCTTGGAGTCTCCTACATGCCAAATGAAGAGGAACATTAATCTGGTATCTGGTTTGGTGGGGAAGGTCTGTAAATGTCTCTCACCATTAAATATGTAATCTGATTATCAGATTGGCCCGATTTTTCTTTCCTTGGCATGTGAAAGACCTGTTGATATCTTGGTTTGGTGAGGAAAATCTGGGGACGTCTTTTACCATTAAGATGAGATCTGACCTTTAGGCTCGATCTGATCTTCCATTTTTTCTTCCCGAGCACGCAAAGAACCAGATTTGATAGATTAGGGGTGGAAGTGGTTGGTGAGTAAAGGGAAAGTGATCTACTAAGAAGAAGGAGTTGAATGTGGGAGATGTTGAAGAGATCTACCCCCGAGCACCTGACAACTTTTTATAGATCTTGATTTTGGGAATCACGATCGAGATCATCATGGTGAGCACTGGTACACTCAATGTTTGGATTTTTTTTTGGGGGAAAACTCTATTGTAAAATGTTATAAATAGGCATGATTTTTTCATGAAAAATGGAGGGAGGTTGGAAGGTTGGAGTGTTAGAGGTCGAATGATTTTCTAAGAGAAAAGCTCTTGATAGAGCCCATCTTTTTCAGGGACTATTTGAGAAACCTGTATATCTCTTTTGTGTTAAACTTGATCATGTCAAGGTGGTTATGAGTGTAAAACCATTGACAAGCTCTGAGATTGTTCTAGAAACTTTCCCCTACTGATAAGTTTAATCAAATTTGAGTTATTTTGTGTTGACTCTGAGAAATTAGTGTTTTGCTTTGTTTTAGAATGTCTACAAAATAGTTTTATTCATTCCTATTGCAATCTTATATTGAAATTTTTGTGAAATCACACAGATCATCCCCTGTGATAGTTTAATGGTATTTGCAATTTCATTTCAAGAAGAGCCTTCATCTTGGATGAGATAAACAAATTTAAAATCAATTCACTGATCATTTGTTGATAAAGATTGTCTGTAAGTCTTTGGGTGTACCTTAGGCATGGTTAATTCAGAAACTATAGTGTTTAATTGAGTTTTCTAATTTGAGCCTTCGTATTAGAGTCTTAAAGATTATGTGAAAATGTGCTGATTTGGGCCTCCATTGAAGCACACCTTCTAGTTGAAGGAAATGTCTTGACTATGCTCTAAAGCTTTTGTTGTGAAGTTTCTCATTATTGTAAAGTCCCTCCAAAGATCTGGTATAATCAACTTTATCCTACTTCACCTCCCACAAAAATTCATTTAAAAACAACCAATCATACCCATACTACCTTGTTTGTCATGTGTGTATACAAATGCATAATTTTTACTACCAAAACATGCAGAAACAATCAGGTTTTCATTGTCTTTAGTGGCCTGAACCTTGCTTAGAAAATATCTCCATTATCTAGAGTGACAACTCGTGAGAGTTAGGTTTTTTGCATTGATCATATTTTCTTCAAGGTCTTCTTAATAATTTCACAAGGAAGGATATCTCCATCTCCTCCACAAACAACAAGCTACAAAAGGGTCCTCTCACCCTGGTTGAAAGGCACAACCATAAAGTAGTGAGGATAGGTCAAATCCTCTTGAGGGTGCTACCCATTTCTCCACATCTGAGTGACAAAGAGCAAGCTTGGACAAACATAACTATTGTATGCACGAAGGAGAGGGATGATGGACTAACATCATGGGTGGAGAGACCTAAATTTTCAAGGAATGACATAGGACATAGATTAAGTTCATATCCATTATCAATTAAAGTGTGCTTAATACCCATATTGAGAATGTGAATCATAATATGCAAGGGTGGGTCATTATCAAAAGTGTTTAAATCAGCGGGAAGATTAGACTTGAATGATAAGTGTTGAGAAAATGCATCTACAAAATTTTGATATACTGAGTTAGGGTGCATATCAGCACAAATGTGGGTAGTAGCTAGAAGATGTTGGACTCTATACCTTACATCAGGATGTGCAAGAAAATAATCAAAGTGATCAAGATATTCATGATGAATAGACTCAAAGAATTAGAGTCCTATTGGTGTGAAGATGGATTACGGGTTCACCAAAATGATTAAATAAAATGTGGAATTATAACTAATTCTATAGTTAATCTAACATTAAGGACAATAGTAAATAACAAATGAATGTATAAATAAAATGACCCAAACAACTAAGAAAGTAGATATGAAAAAACCTAAAGTGCAAAGAGAGTTAGAAATAACTTAGCTGATTCGAAAAACTTTCTAGATGATGTAGAGATGGATGGAGGAATAGGAGGAGGAAAAACTATGCCGAGGTATAGAAAAGTGTATATTTAAGCAATATGAGTGGACTTGGACACCTAGATAGGTACAAGGGTGCCGGTGGGCACTCTAGTCTGCAATATGGGCACCTTGGTCTATGAAAATCTCTGTAACCTTCCCTCGAGGCGTCACTTTATAGTTTCCTACCTTCGCTTCCTATCGCACTAGCTTCTCTATACTCAATTGTATGTTGCTGGTAATTAGTGATGAAGAAAAGACCTAAAAACCCCAAGACAAGCATCAAACCCCAAAAAAGAAAGATGCATATGAAGGGGTCGGTGACCTCATTGCCAAAATAGTGGACTTACTAACTAAGTGTTGCACTACATCTCAGACTTGATGTAGTTCTATGTGTGTGTGTGTGCAATCATGCCCTACGTACTCTTGTGTTAGTCATACTTTTTGAAATTATCAAGCAACAATAGTGTATAAAATGTAATAGAATGGTGATGGAATAGAATAAACTTACCTCCTATGCAAGTGTGATGCAAATGAACCAACCTTGTGCCTTTTGATGGAGCTAGATGGATGCAAATGGAGCCTTTATGGATGGAACCTTAGATGATGATAGTAGTTCTTAGTGTTTGGTCCCTCATTATGGTCCCATAACTTTATATTTATATAGTTCTCTTGTTCTAATTTTGTAATTAACCACGAAAAGGTTAACCGCTAAAATGATATGAAGCTCAAATGGTCAAAAATTCCCCAAAAGTGGCGGGAAAGTGTAGAAAGGATCAGAGCACCTCAAATGGGACCAAGGCACTGGGTGCCCTAGTAATGGGTTTGGACACCCAAGTCAAAGGTAAAATGACACCAAATGACAAAAATAGACTAGGAAAGTATTTGTTGAAGGTCAATGTGACGACGTAAAGTAAAGTAAAATGGCTAAAGCACATGGGTTAATTACTACTTTCTTCACTAAAAATCTTATGAATAGTAGTATGAAACCGGGACTAAATAATGTCTAAAGTGTGTGATTTTGTGACTACAAATATCTATGTGCCAAACTGGAACTTCATAGGTAGAATATGTGAAAATATTTTTGGAATTCAAAGGAAGATAAAATCATATTCCTTAGTTCATTGTGGGAGATTTTAACACCCCTCTCTTTTCGTCGGAAAAGTAGGGTGGTGTTATATCCAGCTTTAGCAGTATGGATACCCATGCCAATTTTATTAGATAAGGTGATTTATTTGACTTTAAATTTTGTGGAGCTTTATTTACTTGGTCAAATAGAAGACTTGGGGCAATCATATTCAAATAATATTTAATAGGATGCTTGGTTCTATGGTGGCTTGTTAATTTCAATGACTTTTATCGATGGCCCTCCCTAAGGCTGCATCCTACCATTTCCCATTAATTTTAAATGTAGCACAATTTTAAAATTCTAAGAACCCCCTTTTATATTTGGATTGGCTTGGTTACATAACCATAATTATGATAAACATATTGAGGAATGGTGGAAGGTTGATATACAGGGCTCTACCATGTATAGATTTGCTAAGAAACTCAACTCTATAAAAAAACAACTCAAAATTTGGAAAATCAAAAACTTTGGCGATATAAGAGAAATGAAGGACCAGCTCTCAAGGAATATTTCTGAAATTTCAGCCAACATTGAATTATGTGGTAGACCCCCTTGTCTTCACCAACATGAATTATCACTACTAAGTGATTTTCACAATATCCTTGTGGAAGAGGATATCTATTGGTCACAAAGATCAAGAGCCACTTGGCTTTAACAGGAAAATGTAACAATAAATTATTTCATGTTACTACCACTAAACATGAAATTAGGGACACAATTAAAGGTATCACGATGAATGACAAAAGATATTTTAACTCTAATGATTCTATAGTTGCAAAACTTGTCAAGTTATTTTTAACTCCGCTCTAGGAAGAGGATCCTCCTAGTGAGGAAGATATTTTATAAATGATTTAACATATCCCTAAGTTTATTTTTGATTAAATTAATATCAAGTTAACTTAGTTGTTCTCTATTGAAGAAGTTCACAAAGTTGTCTTTGCTTCAAAATGAGACCGAGTCTCCTAGCCACGATGGATTTCCTTCATCTTTTTCAAACCTTTTGGAATATTATTAAAACAGATCTTCTAGATGTTGTTAATGAACTTCATAAAAATGACTCCCTCTTGAAAGAATGGAACAATACTTTTCTAGCTACTTCCACTAAAAATGAAATTAGGGACACGATTAAGGGTCTCTCAGAAGACTGAAAATAGATATTTTAACTCTAAGGATTTGATAGCTACAAAACTTGTAAATTTATTTTTAACTTGCTCCAGGAAGAGGGTTCTCCTAGGTAGGAAGATAGTTTATAAATGTTGTAGTATATCCCTAAGTTTATTTCTGATTAAATTAATATTAAGTTAACTTAGTCATTATCTGTTGAAGAAGTTCACAAAGCTGCCTTTGATTGAAATGAGACCGATCTCCTAGCCACGATGGATTTCCTACAAAAAAATTTCAAACCTTTTGGAATATTATTAAAACAGATCATTGGATGTTGTTAATGAATTTCAGAAAAATGACTCCCTCTTGAAAGAATGGAACAATAATTTTCTAGCTTTGGTGCCAAAATATTTGGGTTCCAAATTGGTCTCAAATTTCCGCCCTATTAGCTTTTTAATACTTCTAAAAAATTATCACTAAATTGTTGGCCTCTAGATGAAACCATTCATTGATAGCTTAATTTTGGAACAAAAGAAAGGATTCATTAGAGGATAGTTGATTCAAGGTGGGGTGATAGTCGTGAATGAATTCATTCACTCATCCCATCATACTAAAATTGTTGGGATGATCATTAAACTAGACATGCAAAAGGATTTTGATCATGTCACCTGGTCCTTTCTCATAAAAGTCTTGAGAAAGTTTGGCTTTCTGTGATAAATGGTGCTCTTAGATCCATAATTGCATCTCATCCCCTCATTTCTCTATTTTAATTATTGGTATACCCACTAGTTGTTTTTCCAATAGTAGAGGAATTTTAGACAAGGGGGGCCCCTCTCACCTTTCTTATTTCTCCTCATGGTTGATAATCTAAGTCGGGCTATGCAAGAAGATAAAATTTTGGTGATTATATTGGTTCTTAATATCACCTCTAATTTTCCAGTGGTGACTCATGACCAATTTGCTGATGATACCCTCCTTCAGGGGCAACATCCTTTGGTGGAGGCTAGATTTTTAAAACAATTATGGAATGTTATTAATCTTCTTCTCACAATTTATTAATTTTTATAAGAGTAGCATTGCATTTATAAATACTCATCCCTAAACAAACAACGAAATATTGCGGCTATCTTTGGTTACTGCATTATGGATCTCCCATCTTCTTATTTAGGACTTCCTCTCTTTAAAGGAAGACAACTTAAAATTCTATGGAACCCGGTATTGAAATATTTTAGAATAATCTCGCGGGTTGGAAAGGTTATCTTCTCGGTTAAGAAATCAAGATCCAACTTGTGAAAAAATACTCTTCAAAGTCTTCCAATCTATTTCATGTACCTTCTTAAAATGCCTTAGATCAATGATATCACATATTGAACAAACTCAAAATAAATTTCTTTAGTCCGGGTCCGAGGAGCGTAAAATTTCCCACTTGGTTTCATAGAATGTTGTATGTACACCTATAGCTCAAGGGGGGATTAGGCTTAGAAGAGTCTCAGAAATGAATGAAGCCATGTTGGGTAAGCTTGGTTGGGCTATTACTACCAAGAAAAATTCCCCATGGACACAACTTCTGATTTCTAAATATCTTCCTTCCTAAGAAGATTTCCTCTCTTCTGAAATTTTGAGAGGCTTTGTTATTTGGAAATCCATAGTCAGCATTCAACCTTTGCTATAGTCAGGTACTAAATTGTGCTGGGAATGGCATGAAAATTGATTTTTGGAAAGACCGTTGGATAGGTGATAAGCCCTTAGTTGTCAATCCTTTCTAGGATCCGATCCATCATCCCCTCTTGATGATATGTGGTAGGATGATTAATGGTTACATCAAATATCCGATAATTAGTCTTACTTTTGTATCTTTTCCTAGGATGGTTTTATCTCTAATCGATGCAGCGTATTGTGATCTAAAGACCCTTATTTCTTCCCAAGTATATTTAGTTCTCCCTTTCCGAAGATTTGTGCGTCTGCATTGCTCTATCCTTCGGTGAATTCTCGGTTAAATCTGCATACCTCTATAAACATCATCCCCGTTGTGGTCCTCCATTTAAACATGTTTGGATCCCACAAGTAACTCATAAAATATTCTTCTTTTCTTGGCTTGTGTTTGGGATTCTATTCTCTCTAGGGAAAATCTTAAACATAGAGGATTTTCTCTCCCAAACCGTTGTGTCCTTTTCCTTAACCCATTGGAACCTCTACCCACCTTCTTCTTCATTGCTCTTTCTCCCATTCCCTCTAAAGTCTCCTATTGGATTATTTTGGGGTTTTGGGTGTTTCCCTCATCTCTATTAGAAACCTTTAATCAATGGTGTTCTTCCTTCCATCACCTAGTGACATGTTATCACCAAATCACCACACCCCAGAATGTCATGTGTGTAAATTGTTATGTTTGTGGAGCCTATTTTCATGTTAGAGTGTGGTACACCTTCTATGTGTTACACTCGGGTATTTTTATGGTGGTCCCACTTAATGGTGAGTGGGTTAGGGGGTTCAGGGGCGAAGCCCCCGAAGCAAATTTTCATGGGTGGTTTATTAACCCATGGGTAATGGGTAACCGTTATGGGCTGTTTTTGGGCCCATGGTTTTGGTACCCATTGTTTTGATACCCACAATTTTTGCCCATGGTTTTGATACCCATAGTTTTGTATCAAACTGCTTAAGCAATTGTCTATTTATATGGTCTTATGCATATGATACATAGACAAGAAAATGTATTGCAGATGTGTTTTGAATTCGGGTGTGAATTTTGTAGAGTTTGTTGAGCATAGCTCCAAACGGATCTAGGTATTGTATTGAGAGAGTGGAGGCTTGTAATAAAATCGAGCAAGTGATTCTTGGTGGGCGTAGCCCAAATTAGGTGAACCACGTTAAATCTTGTCTCTCTGTGTTGTGTTATTTATTCTACACTTTTATTTGAGATCGTAATATTTTTACGCATATTAGTTTCTCTTTATTTACGATTCTATAAGGGATTATTCGCATATTTTATCTCTTATTTCCTAACAATTGGTATCATAGCCTAGTTTGGTTTCTTGAAGTGTTAAATCACGGGAAAGTTTTATCTTAAGTGGGAGCTATGGCAAAGATGATGGAAGATCTAGGGTTGATAAATTCAACGGGTAGAATTTCGAGTCTTTGGAAGATGCGAGATGGAAGATTACCTTTATCGGAAGGATCTTTATACTTCGTTATGCGAGAAGGTGAACAAACCCTTGAGTATGACAGATGCGGAATGGGATTTTTGGATTGGAAGGCACTTGGAATGATCCGGCTATGTCTTGCATCTTCGGTATTATTTAATGTTTCAAAGGAAAAGACTACAAAAGAATTGATGGATGCATTAGGGAAGTTGTATGAAAAACCCTCTGCCTCTAATAAGATATTTTTAATGAAAAAGTTGTTTAATATGAAGATGTTTGAGAATAGTTCAGTAGCAAATCATTTAAATGATTTCAATATGGTTGTGAATATGCTAGCTTCAGTTACAATAGAATTTGATGAAGAAGTTAGGGCTTTATTAATTTTGTGCTCTTTACGAAAGTTGGAATAACTAGTAATGGCGGTAAGAAACTCGGTTCTAGCTAACTTTCGAAGTTGAAGTTTGAGGATGTTGTAGGGGTGATTAAGAGTGAGGAAATATGAAGAAAAATCTACGGGAATCTTCTACTTTAGGGAATTCTTTAATAGTGGAAACTAGAGGAGACAAGAGAATAGATGAAAGCTGTGGAAAATCAAAAGATCGAGGCAAGGCCAAAATCCAAGAGCAAGATTGTATGTTGGAATTGTGGAAAGTTTGAGCATGCAAAGAAGGAATTTGTTGGGAGCTTGGGACAAGAAGAAACAACGGGGAAGAAAATAAGGAGGCAAATGTTGCATCGGGTAATGTATGTTAGGATGTTTTGATTCTTTCTTTACATAATATTATTGAATCTTGGGTTTTAGATTTAGGGGCTTCTTTTCATGCTACTCCACATAGGCATTATTTTGTTGATTATGTTGAGGGATTTTGGGCATGTTTTCTTGGTGATGATGAGCCTTGCAGTATAGTTGGAAAAGGTTATGTTCAGGTTAAGATGCAAAATGGGAATACATGGCTATTGAAGGATGTCAGACATGTGCCTACATTAAGGAGAAATTTGATATCGGTGGGGCAATTGGGAAGTGATGGTTGTACTGTGATATTTATAGCTAACTCTTGGAAGGTTACCAAGGGTGCTCTTGTGGTGGAAAGAGGTAAGAAGGTTGGAACCTTGTATTTATCCACTAATAGTACTAATGATTGTAATCTTGTGGCTTCAGATGTAGATACAACATTATGGCACTATAGGCTCGGTCATATGAGCCATAAGGGCATGGACATCATAAAGAAGAATTTTCCTAGATATACAGAAACAGGTTTGGAGTTTTGTGAGGACTGCATATATGGGAAATAGAAGTGAGTAAGGTTTCTCAAGGTTGGACCTACAAAGAAAGAGAGTAAGTTAGAGTTGGTGCATTCTGATGTGTGGGGGCGGCTTAGGTATCATCTCTTGGGGGTTCAAGTTATTATGTTACTTTTATTGATGATGTAACAAGGAAAGTTTGGGTTTATTGTATTAGAAACAAATCGATGTATTTGACACTTTTGTTAAATGGAAAGCCTTAGTAGAGAATGAAAGCAGGTCTTAAGCTAAAATGTCTCGGGTCAAATAATGGAGGGGAGTATTGCAGCAATGAATTTGATGATTATTGTTCTAAGAATGGAATCCATAGGAAAAATATGGTTCTAGGAACTCCGCAACAGAATGGGGTATCAGAAAGGATGAACAGAACAATAATGGAACGTGTTAGGAGCATGAGGTTACATGCAGGACTACCTCTTTCTTTTTGGGCGAAGCGGTGAGCACATTTGTGTACTTGATAAGCGAGAGGACCCTCAAGTGCCTTGGATGGAGGCATACCTGAGGAGGCTTGGTATGGTAAGAAATTTGATTATTCATTTCTTAGAGTCTTTGGATGTGAGGTGTTTGTTCATATAGACAAGGATGATAGGACTAAGCTAGAGGCTAAATCAGAAAAATGTACTTTCATTGGTTATGGTGGTGATGACTTTGGATTTAAATGTTGGAGTATTAAGGATAAGAAAATCATTCGGTCTAGGGATGTGGTCTTTAATGAGAAGTCATGTATAAGCAGCGATTGATTGCGGGGAAAACATGGAAGAATCCAAGAAAGAATATGTAGTGGTAGAGGATCTTCTGGATGGGACAGTGACCCATGAATCAGTTCAAGAACCGACTCAACAGGAACCCCAAACTCCTATAGTGAGGAGGTATTTTAGGGTAAGAAAAGAACCTAAACATTTTTCTCCTTCTCTTTATTATTTATTACTCACTGATAGTGGAGAGCCAGAGAGCTTTGATGAAGCAATGTAGGTAGATGCCAGTAAGAAGTGGGAGAAAGCCATGGATGAGGAGCATAAGTCTCTCATGGAGAACCAGACTTGGGATTTGGTGAAGCTACCGGAAGGAAAAAGAGCATTGTAGAACAATTGGGTGTATAGAGTTAAAGATGAAGGAGGAGGAAAGAAAAGATATAAGGCACGATTGGTGGTCAAAGGGTTTGCACAAAAACAAGGTTTAGATTTTGATGAGATCTTTTCTCTCTGTAGTAAAAATGACTCTATTAGAAGCTGTTCTTGGAATAGTGGCGTGAGAAGACTTACACTTAGAACAATTAGATGTAAAAGCTGCATTTCTCCATGGTGATTTGGAGGAGGAACTATATATGCAGCAACCAAAGGGTTATGAGGTCAAAGGTAAAGAGGAGATGGTGTGTAAGGCGAAGAAGAGCTTGTATGGCTTGAAACAAGCTCCACGTCAATGGTATAAGAAGTTTGATAGATTCATGATGGAGCAAGGTTATATTAGATGTCATTCGACCATTGCATGTATCAAAGAAATTTGAGGATGGAAGTTATATTATCCTATGTTTGTATGTTGATGACATGTTGGTTATAGGTAAAAACATGCAAGAAATAAAAGTACTCAAGAACAGCTAAGTGAATCCTTTGATATGAAGGATTTGGGGGCAGCCAGACAAATCCTTGGTATGAGGATAACTTGGGATAGGAAGGAATGAAAGCTGACTTTATCTCAAGAAGAGTACATTAAGAAGGTATTGGATAGGTTTAACATGCAAGATGTTAAACCGGTTAGGACTCCTTTGGCAGGCCATTTTAAGTTATCAAAGGAGCGGTGTCCCAAAAGCAGATCGAGGAAAGAAACTAGATGTCAATGTACCTTACTCATCAGTAGTTGGCGAGTTTGATGTATGTTATGGTGTGCACTAGGCCTGATATTTCCCATGCGGTGGGAGGTGTGAGTAGATTTATGAGTGATCCGGTAAAGAGCATTGGCAAGCAGTAAAGTGGATCCTTTAGTAGTTGAGAGGACCATGGGGACAGTTTTGTGCTACTGATGGATCGAGACACCACTTTACGTGGTTATGTAGATTCGAGACATGGCTGGAGATGTAGATAGTAGGAGGAGCATGACGAGTTATATTTACTTTGTAGGTGGGACAGCAAAGTGAAGCTGGATTTCACGACTATAAAAGCTGGTGGCTTTTCAACCACGGAGAGGATGAGTATGTTGTTGCCACGAGAGGCAAGAAAAGAGATGATTTAGTTCTGACAATTGCTTGAGGAGTTGGGGCATAAGCGGGAGGAATGTAAGTTCCATAGTGATAGTCGAGTGCTATACACCTAGCTAAGAACTTTGCTTTCCACTCTAGGACAAAGCATATATAGTTGAGATATCACTTCATCGGGATAGCTTTAGAGGAAGATAAGTTGAAGTTGGAGAAGATTCATACCAGTCAAAATCCTACGGACATGATGACCAAGGTGGTCACTGATGGATAAACTAAAGCTATGTTCAGCTTTGGTTGGCCTTCGTGGATGATAGTGAAGGGTTGAGAAGCTTACTCGGTGTAAATAGTCTCAAGTGGGAGATTGGTATGTTTGTGGAGCCTATTTTCATGTTAGAGTGTGGTACACCTTTTATGTGTTACACTCGGGTATTTTACGGTGGTCCCACTCGCGGTGAAGTGAGAGGGTCGGGGGTTTGGGGCGAAGCCCACAAGGCAAATTTTCATGGGTGGTTTATTAACCCATGGGTAATGGAAGTAACCGTTATGGGCTGTTTTTGGGCCCATGGTTTTTCGGTACCCATTTTTTTATACCACGGTTTTTGCCCATGGTTTTAATACCCATGGTTTTATATCAAAACTGCTTAAGCAATTGTCTATTTATATGGTCTTATGCATATGATACATAGACAAGCAAATGTATTCATGAGATGTGTTTTGAATTCAGTGTGAATTCTATAGAGTTTGTTGAGCATAGCTCCAAATGGATCACAGGTATTGTATTAAGAGAGTGGAGGATTGTAATAAAATTTGAGCAAGTAATTATTGGTGGATGTAGCCCAAATTGGGTGAACCATGTTAAATCTTGTCTCTCGTATGTTGCGTTAATTATTACTGCACTTTTATTTGAGATCTGTAATATTTTTACGCATATTAGTTTCTCATTGCAATTCTATAAGGGATTATTCCGCATATTTTATCTCTTATTTCCTAACACAAATGGTACATTTGGTGTGATTGGGTAACATGGGATCACCTCTCAAGCTATGGGACTTGTGAGCTTGAGGTGAACCTCTAGAGAAGGTTAGCTTCCTCTTCCTAAACTAAACACTACACTACTCCTAATGCAATAAGAACAACTACCTAGACCTATACTAACATTTCAAGGGGATTAGGTGAGAGATTTACAAGAAATAAAACCTAAATTAGAAGTGGTGATGCACCAAGAAAGGGTTTTGCTAGAAAAAATTATGTCTTGCCAATGAAGAGAGATGATCATGAGGAGGATAAAGATACATCACATACTCAATTTACATACAATACTTCATTCCTTGATAAGCACAATGACCTCAAAACTTGTAAAAGAAAAATTGGCTACACAGTTCACCTGCAAGCATGAGAGAGGCAAATATAAGTAGAAAAATGATGTAAGGACATATAATTGATCACAAAACATGATTTCCATTACTTTAAGCACTTTCATAATGCATCATTACAACAAGGAAAGGTATAGCTCTGCTATTACAATTTTGAGAAAAAGGCTTGAAATCCCTGCAAACTCACAACTCCACTTGTGAAGAGAGGGGAATCTTGGAAAAAAAAATTGGAATAATCACCACTTTACATTTTATAGCACTTCTAATTTATTGAGAGAAGAAAGGAATGATACCTAAAAACTAGGCAATTCTATAGAAATGGTCAACCATGTTTGCCTCATTAATTACAACACCAACTTTTGAGGCACTATTTTCGAAATGAGGAAATCTTGTAATTTCATAATACCAAAACCTCCAAAATCCATATTTTGATTATTCCACTATGTAGCTCTTGTTTTACCAATTCCAAAGACTATAAGTTTGTGGAAAATAGACAACCAAAGAGGAAGTTATAGCTTTCGAGAAAAAGTCACTTTTTGGGTATCCTGGGCATTGTATCAAATTAATCGAGGCACCCATTTGGACTCCACCTGAGCCATTTGGAAAACCACACCACTTGCTAATTTCTCTTCTTCATATCTCGAGTGAGCTAATTTATCATAGGTTATCGCTTCATGTTTCACTATTAATTATCTTCTAACATGATTATCATCTTTATTGCACGAGCTTCATATTAAACTCGTGGAGGAGCTCCTCCATGTTTATCGGCGTCACCCATCAAGTTCCCTTTCTAACTCACCATGTTCGCTAGAAAAAGTTTCTAACTATTTAACTGACCTTGAAGACTTTTAATTGGATGTCTGATTAACTCATCAACCATCTTTGTTTCACGAGCTTCATGTCTCACTAGGTGAGTTTCTTCTTATTCGTCGAGGTGAGCTCCTTGTTTATTGCCATTGAGTTCATATTAGTTGGTCATTTTAAACTAGTGGATCCTTGAAAATTACACACATCATGACAAAAACCTCCATGTGAATCCTTTTACACATTCAAAACCACCTAGCCATGCTTTTGACTTGGTCCAATGAGCTAAAGTTGGAAACTCGCCACGTAGTTATGAAATATGAAGACATGAACTCTTGAACTTTGAATTTTAGAGTTCAGGCTTCAAAGCTCTTTGTCTGATTTCCACCAACCTATATACCTATCCTCCAAAATGAATCCTTCATGAAGTCTGAAAACAATCCAACTCGAATCTGAAACTTGATTCGAAAATCGCATACTCTGATGAACTTCTAGAGTTTGGGCTTGAAACTCTTCGTCTAATTTTAAATCAACTCGGTAGTTGATTCTTGAAATAAATTACTTCCAAAATTCCAAAAACATGAGATATATCCAAAATCCAAAGTCATGCTCCATAGAAACTCCTTGTAAGCTTGTCATACACTCTTAACCTACTTATAGCTTATTCCATGAGCTCTTTGGGCACTCGGTTAGTTTTCTGAAATTCTCAATAATCGTATTTTTATTTGATTTGTGTATTAACACTCTACCATTCAACCTAGCTCCGTTTATGAACCCATGAAGTGCATCCTCCAACTCAATTTGGGATTTCCTTTCAATCCAAGCCTGTGCTCAAAGGAAACACTTGTCTCTCAAACACACTTGAACCTAACCTTACTCGTTAAGCTATTGGTGAACCGAGCTCGTAGTTTTTATGAACCTACTCACCCGAGCTAAATTAACTCATTTCTCACATTTTTCCCTTAGTCATTGGATCTTAGCTATACCCTATAGATATTTTCTCTATCAAATGCAATTCAAGCTTCTCCTTCCATACATCAAATGACTTGCTAACCTAAACTCCTTTGTGATGTTTCTCAACTTGATTCGGGCTTGCATATCCACCAAATTCTACATCTTACATAGTGAGTCAATAATTGTTTTTAATGATGCTACTCAATGTTAGTATGAGCTCTTTGCTTCACCTCAATGATAACAACTAGGCTCTCATCATTCGTAAATGAATCTCTTTCTGCAATGATCTTTTGTGCCTATAGCTTGATGGGGTGAGTTGAAACTTGCACTCATTTGCATATATGTTTCCACGGCTAAATATGATCCAACCCTAGATTCTATGTGTGACCACCGGGACCAAAGCTGAATCATCCTCTCATTGTCTTGCATAGTAAGCACCTCTATAAGCCTTCAATTCATCCTCCATAGTCCGGGGTGGTAAGGATCTTAGGCAAATGTATCTCTGTTCCCGAGTCGACATCATGTGATGCATCCACCATGTGCCCTGAGCCATAGGGTAATTATGGTTGTGAACTCAAATATTGTTAAACGCTCCCATCCATCGAGTTTATGATTTCAAATCGATGTTACGAGTCCATTCGATTTCTCATCGATCTAGTGTTGTATGCTTGTCACATTGCACGCTTTGACATGGTTCTTTATATGAGCTTTACACTCTTGAGTGGATTACCAAAAACTAACTTGATGACCATTTCCTTTATGGATTCGACAAGCTGCAAATTTGAAGTCTTAGAGCTCATCTTGAGATTACCATAGTTCCTCGATGTGAACTCATCCGAGTTCTCTCCTAATTAACTTGGAAAAGCACAACTAGGATTAATTTTTCTAATACTCATTGAAATGAGCTAATCCCTCACGAGCTTTACCTCTAAGTCACTCATCATATTTGATGCGACTCAATGCACTATGCGAGTGCTCTAATTTTCTAAGTCAAATACCTAATTAAGCTCGGTTTTGCCTCCGAGTCCTTTGGTGTTCATTCTCTTGACTCACCGAAATGTAGAAGTGATCTAGTTATTTTTACTCAGCCAAAAACTTCAACTCATTACCTCCAAATTATTCATTATGCTTGACCATTTTCATAACCGGTTGACTTACTATAAAGAGCTAGTGTTTCGCTCCTGTTGAGTCATGGGCCACTACTGATGAATCGTTCGATGATTTTCACTGCGTTGACAACACTCCATCCCTGAGTAACTCACACTATTTAGAAACATAGCTTTCTCAGACAATTTTATCTTAAGAAATCATGGAGCTTCCACTTATTATCAAATACAAAACCTCTAATTTGAATTGATTATTTCATCAAAGTATTTCTTGATTAAGTTAAACATCATCCACCTTAATCAATTTACCTTTTTCTCTGTTTCCTTTGCAATTTTTTGTAGATATAACATAGTTGAGGGGTATACCCAAATGGTGCCAAGAAACCTCTGATATTGGTTTCCTCATCAAATTATGCAAAATCTTCAACATATTTATCCATGAACTCATTGTCTTTTTTGTCACCTCATTCTATGAATTATTTGATGTTGTGAATGAATACTCATGGTGTGAACTCAATTTCTTGATAACTCATAGGTCAATATGGATTCAAAAAAATTTCAACCTCATTCGATGAACCAACCTCATGAATTACTTCAAGAAGGAATTTTCAACTAACATGTAATTTACCACCATTGTCCATTTTTTCCCAAGTGAGAAAAAATGACAAAATTTTTAGTAACCTCTTGGGGATGCTTTCTTGCTAAGCACTAGTCCAATATCCTTCAATATCCATTGGGCATGGAGTCATTTTTATTCCCAAAACTGATCCCAAACTTGAAGTAGAACTTTTGACCTTGTCCCTAAATATGATGTTGTCAAACATGAAGCATTTTAGAACCCATGACTTCTGGAATGCACGACATACTGCACAAATTGAAGTAAACATTTTCCAAGTTTGGGACATCATTGAACTCTATTAAATCTGGATTTCTCTTCTTCCTCTAAATATTCTACTTCCGAAATAATGTGCAAGAGAAATGATAAAGCACAAAACACAAAACCTTGAAAATCATACATGCTTCAAATGAAACACACAGAGTGTGCAATGCACTTATTCTGCTGAAAGCAAACCTATCCCTACTCTACACTAACTGGAAGCATAGGTGAGCTAAATGAACCCTGAAATTGGTTGTGCAAAATATCTTCCCTTCCTCACAATGGGAAGCCATGTAGATGCTTTGACAATGGACATGGTTGAGACCGAGAGTTAAAAGTTGAAACAAGCCCAACTCTCTGCTTGATTCACCAAGGAATCAACTAGAAAGGAAATTATGCCTCTTTTATTTTCTCTACATTTGTTTTGTAGAGGCATTGCAACTGATCCTTGGGGCTATGAAACTCATCCTCACATTCTAAAGTGAATGTGACTAGTTGTGACTTTTTGTTTGTCTCCAAAGAAGCCAAATAATTTATGGGACATGGTCTAACCCTTTGAATATGCCTATTAATCAGAGCTTCAACTTTTACAAGAAAATCCACTGTGGATATTCTAAGCAAGGTGTTGTAGTGAGCGTCCTTTTTCCCTTGTTTCCCATTTACAAACAACTGATATTCCACCTATGTGAATGGTATGAAAGTGATATCTTCTTCATTTCTCTTTTCTTCCTTGAAAACAAGGAGTTCTTCCACAACACTGCAGCTCATCTAGATTACTTATAGCCTTTAATTGAGCCACTTGAAAATCACTACAAGTGTTTGAAGCATACTGCTCATATATGAGTTTCACTTCTATTTTAAGACAAAGTTGTTATGCATTTTTAACCTTATTATCCCACATGAAACCTGTAAATTCAGATTCATTCACATGTTTCTTTTGAAGATTATTATGGGCATCACAAACTTAAAAATATTTTCCTCCAAAACTAGTTCATTAGCCAAAACAAGTTGCACAATTGAGAGCAAGAAACTCTCCATGATATAATCTTTGTTAAATTCTTCTGAATCTGTCCTAACTTCTCCCATGTCTTCCTTTGAAGCAACAGGCCTTGTGTGTTGGGAAAGAGGTAATGGAACAACAAAATTATGAAGTTCCATAGGCTCCTGTCCATCCAAATACTCCTCCAAATCAAACAGATAATCTACTTCTTCATTCTCCAGTTGTGTCAAGGATTCTTCTTCTATCATAGTGTCCTCCAAACTAGCAACTTGTTCATATTGCCATTTTTCATTCTCAAACATGAAATTATAAAGATCAAATTCATTTGAGAAATCAAAATTTTGACAGAAAGAAAAGGAGAAGAATTTAAAACCCCGTGTTTCATGTCTGTATCCAAAACCCTTAAATCCACCTTGCTTTCCTTTGTGGAAAAAGGCTCCTTATAACTGATTGTGATACTTGATAATGATTTTGGTGGACTCACACAACCTTCTAAAATAACAACAAGATCTTAACAAGATGGGAAATTATTATCAATGCACTCATCTAAGACATTCTACACATTTGAGAGCTCTTCTACTTTTGCTTACACAAGACCTCTCTCTAGAGAACTTGGAGCTTACTCTTGCTCTTCTACAACTAGTTTTTCCACTTGTGGTGATTCAACCTCCTCTGATGATATGGAACCAATATAGATATTACATTACGAAGCTGGTATATTTTTGGTCATCATTCACTCGTGCTTATTCTTGTCTCTACCACAAAACTAGTTTGTACCACCTATTCTTGAGCCTTAACTTCAAAGAAAGATGTTTTTTAGGGTAATTTGTTTGATGTTGAGTCCCATAGCCAACTCCTTTAGATTTTTTTCAATCTTTTCTTTTCTAGTCTCCTCAGCCATATCCTCTTCTTCTTCACTATAATCATATTCTTGGTTTTCCCAAAATGGATTCGGGACTATAAGAGGAGAGGTGGGTTGGGGCTGAACTATTTCATTCATTGTTTGAAGTGGTGGAAGAGATGCAACTTCTTGTATTGGTGGCCTTTGTAGAAAAGAAGGAATTTTAGAAGAAAGAGGAGCAAAAGATTCATGATGGGATGGAAGAATAGGAGATGGAAAAGAGACCTCCTGTGATGATGAATGACTAACATTACATTCATAAGCTTCTCACCTCTTAATCCATTTTTAATCTCAAGAAGTGTTGTAACCATCCAATTGAGTTTTATTAGCGGTAAAATATCTTGGTATAGGGCTAGTCCAGGGGTATGGAATCCTGAAACCAATCTGGGCTGCTTTTCTCACTTCTTTAATCCTTATTTGCACCATGTTATACTCTAACTCTTGAACTTTTCTCTGCAATTGGTCCTCTTCAGATGTAGGATAGCCTCTAGAATCTGCATATCCTTGCTCTTTAAAATATGTATAGTTAGGTGAATGTGATACAACCAAATTGTCCATGACTCTAATCATAGGGATATGCATGTCGGTTTTCATCATAGTATTAAAGCTGGAAGTGAGTAGGGTAATAATCTGAAGATGGATTTTGTAAGCTTGGAGGTATGCTAAAATGGTATTGTTTCTTTGCTGCTGCAAGTGGGAATTCACCTTTGTGGGAATGAAGCCATGATTTCACAGCTTCATGAATGGGAGAAAATGGAAAGAGGTGGGATAAAAATGGATGGAAATGGGTGGAAAAAGATATCGGTAACTCGAGAGAATGGGTTACTTGGACCAATGGATTTGCAATTTGTGCTTGGGTATACCTCCTAAGGATGTAATTTAATTAAGAGGAAAACAACTTAATGAAATAAAGTGAACAAAAATACATACACCTATGAACGCATACGACTCTTGCGGTCCCAGTTTGGGTGTGCCAAAAACTATTATCACCAAATCACCGCACCCCCAAATGGCCTGAGTGCAAATGGGACATTTGGTGTGATTGGGTAACATGGGATCACCTCTCAAGCTGTAGGACTTGTGGGCTTGAGGTGAACCTCCATAGAAGGCCAGCTTCCTCTTCCTAAACTAATCACTACACTACTCCTAATGCAATAAAAACAACTACCTAGACCTATACTAACATTTCAAGGGGATTAGGGAGAGAGATTTATAAGAAATAAAACCTAAATTAGAAGTGGTGATGCACCAAGAAAGGGTTTTGCTAGAAAAATTCCATCTTTCTAATGAAGAGATATGATCATGAGGAGGATAAAGATACATCACATACTCAATTTACATATAGTACTTCATTCCTTGATAAGCACAATGACCTCTAAAACTTGTAAAAGAAACATTGGTTGCATAATTCACCTACAAACATGAGAGAGGAAAATAGAAGAAACAAAATGATGTAAGGACATATAATTGATCACAAAACATGATTTTCATTACTTAAAGAACTTGTACAATGCATCGTTATAGCAGGGAAAGGTATAGGTTATTATTACAATTTTGAGAAGAAAGGCTTGAAAGCCTACAAATTCACAACTCAACTTGTGAAGAGAGGGGAAGCTTGGAAAATTTATAATTTTTTAGAATAACCACCCCTTTATAGTTTATAGCACTTTGAGTTGTTGAGAGAAGGAAGGAAGAATCCCTAAAAACTAGGCAAGTTTGTAGCATAACTAAGTCAACCATGCTTGCCTCATTAATTACAACTCCACCTTTTGAGGCACTATTTACGAAATGAGGAAATATTGTAATTTCATAATACCAAGACCTTCGAAAATCCATATTTTGATGATTTCACTACGTAGCTCTCATTCTCCTGATTCCAAAGACTATAAGTTTGTGGAAAATAGACAACTAAGGAGGAAGTTATAGCTTGTCGAGAAAAATCACTTTCTGGGCATCCTGGGCATTATATCGAATTGATCGGGCTCCCATTTAGAGTCCACTGAGCCATTTGAAATACCCCACCACTTTCTAATTTCTCTTCTTCATAGCTTGAGTGAGATAATTTATCATAGGTTACCACTTCATGTTTCATTTTTAATTGTCTTCTAACACCACCATATTTGTTGCATGAGCTTCATATTAAACTCGAAGGAGCTCCTCCATGTTTATCGGCGTCACCCGGCTGAGTTTCCTTTCTAACTCACCACATTCACGTAGAATAAAGTTTATAAATATTTCATTTACCCAAAATAATTTTAATTGGACTTTGCATTAACTCGCCAACCATCTTTGTTGCATGATCTTTATGGATCACTAGGCGTGTTTCTTCTTATTCAGTACTGGGAAGTGAGCTCCTTGTTTATTGCCACTAAGTTCATATTAGTTGGCCATTTTAAACCAGATGGCTCCTTGAAATTTACAAACATCATGAAAAACAACCTCCATATGACTCCTTTTACACATTTGAAACCACCTAGCCATGTTGTTAACTTGGTCGGATGGTGAAGTTGGCAACTCGCCACATAGTTCTAAAATCCAAATAAATGAACTCATAATTTTGAGTTCGGAGCTTTAGAACTCTTTGTCTTATTTCCACCAACCTCTTCACCTATCCTCCAAAATGAATCCTTCACGAGGTCTGAAAATAATCCAACTTTGAATGCGAAACTCGATCCACGAAAACCACAAGCTCCAAACTCGAATTTTAGAGTTCGAGCTTTGGAAATATTTGTTGAATTTTCAAATCAACTCACTTGGTGAGTCTTGAAACAAATACCTCAGAAAGCCAAAAATGGCTATATCCAAAATACAAAGTCATGCTCCATTGAAACTCTTTGGAATCTCGCTATATACACTCGAACCTACTTGTATCTTAGTCCATGAGATCTTCCATGTACTTGGTTAGGATTCGTTGAAATTCTCACACATCTATATTTTTATTTGATTTGTGTATTAACGCTACTACCACTCTAACCTAGCTCGTATGCAGAACCCACGAAGTGCATCCTCCAACTTTATTTAGGTTTTCCTTTCAATCTAGGCTCAGGCTCAATGGAAAAACTTGTCACTCAAACACCTAGCTAGTCTGCTTGAAACTAACCTTAATCGTTGATCCATTGGTGAACCTGAGCTCTTATTTTTATGAAACTTCTCACTGAGCTAAATTAGCTCATTTCTCACATTTTCTGAGTCATATGATCTTAGCTCTTCCCTAAATCTATTTTCTATATGAAATGAAATTTGAGCTTCTCCTTTCATACATCAAATAACTCGCTAACCTAAAATCCTTTTTATGCTTCTCCAAATCGATTAGGGTTTGCATATGCCCTAATTTTGCATCTTATATGGCGAGTCAATATTTTTATTATTGACACGACTCGATGTGATTTCAAGCTCTTCACTTCACCTCGGGGATCGCAACTCAACCCTTAACATTCATAAACAACTCTCTTTCTTAGACAAGATTTCATGCCTATAGCTTGATGGGGTGAGTTGAATCTTACACTCATTTGCCTATATGTCTCCTGACTCAATCTGAGCCTACCAGATCCTATGTGTGACTATCGGGACCAAAGCTAAATCATCCTCTCATTGGATCACCATAGCGAGCACCTCTACAAGCCTTCAATTCATCCTCGGCGGTGTGGAGTGGTAAGGAACTCGGTTCAATACTGGCTCAACTCCCTAAGTCGACCTCATGATGCATCCACCATATGCCCTTAGCCATAGGAGATTATGGCTATGAACTTGACTACTATTAAACTCACCCATCCACCGATTTTAGGATTTCAAGTCAATGTTCTAAGTTCGTGTGAGTTCTCATTTATGATCTAGATTTGTATGCTTGTCACATTGCACACTTCACCACGGATATTTATATGATCTTTGCACTCTTGAGTGGATCACCATAAAGAACTCGATGACCATTTCCTTTATGGATTTGACAAGCTACAAATTTTAAATCTCGGAGCTTGTCTTGAAATTACCACAGCCTTCCTCTACGTGAACTCATCTAAGTTCTCTCCGATTAAGTCAGCAAAACATAACTAAGATGAATTTCTATAATACTCATTACAATGAGATAATCCCTAATGAGCTTTACCACTAAGCCACTCATCTTATTCGTTGCATCTCAATGCACTTTGTGTGAGTGATCTAGTTTTCAAGGTAAATACCTAATTAAGCTTGGTTTCCACCTCTAATTCCTTTTGTGTTCGTTCTCTTAACTCATTGAAATTCTGAAGTGATCGGTTATTTGTTGACTCGGATGAAAAATTCAACTCATTACCTCTAAATTATTTATTATGCTCGACCATTTACATAAGCTGGTTGACTTATTGTAACGATCTAATGTTTCACTCCTATTGATTCATGGGCCACTCCAATTATTTGTTTAGTGATTTTTCACTTGCTTTGACAACACTCCATCCCCTGAGTGACTTGCACTATTTAGAAACATATATTTCCCGGGCTAATTTTATCTTAGGAAATCATGAGCTTCCACCTATTATCAAATCAAATCCTCAGTGAATTGATCATTTCATCAAGTCTTACTTGATCGAGTTCGAACATCATCCACCTCAATCAATTTACCTTTTTGCTCTGTTTCCTTTACAAATTTCTGTAGATATAACATAGTTGAGGGTATACCCAAATGGTGCTAAAAAACCTCTTATATTTATTTCCTCATCAAATTGTGCAAAATATTCAACATCTTTATCCGCAACCTCATCATCTTTTCTTGTCACCTCATTCTATGAATTGTTTGATGTTGTGAATAAATACTCATTATGTGAACTTGATTTCTTCATTAACTCATAGGTTAAGATGGATTCAAAAAATTGCAACCTCATTCGGTGAACCAACCTCATGAATTGCTTCAAGTAGGAATTTTTGGTACGAGGTGTAATTTACCATCGTTGTCTATTTTTGTCCAAAAGAGCAAAAATTGACAACATGACCTCATTAGATTGGAATTTAATTCTTCATCATGCTTTGTGGAGCATCTAAAAAGAATGAAATAGCTTCTCCTTTCATACATCAAATAACTCGCTAACCTAAGCTCATGCTTTTTAGGGCTTTTGCATTTTATATAGGCGAGTCGATATTTTTTTATTAACCTCCTGGGGATCACAACTCAGCCCTCAGCATTCATTAATAATCTTTAAGGAATAGACTTGTGATCGAGGCGGGTTTTCACAGAGTCATCTTGACCTTCAAGAGAACTTGAAATTTTATATACGGAAGAAGAAAAAACAAAAATTACTCTAAACCCTATGGATTATTTTTCTAAACAACTACTCATCTCATATGATTCACCTTCTTCAGCTATAGTTAGAGCAAGAACCTTTTGGTGTCCCCCTCTGGTGGCGGAGTTAAAAATTAATACGGATGGTGTTGCTAAAGGAAACTTGGGAGCTTTAGGTGGTGGTTTTATTCTCATAGATGAATCAGTCAACCCTTGGCTGCTACTATAGCTAACTTTGGCACAAATACAAACCACAAACGGAAGCTCTAGCTATTCTTAAAGGGATGGAAATGGTGATTATGATTGGCCCTAAAACCTTATTGTGGAAAGTGACTCTTTGAATCTTATTTGAATCCTCAACTCAAATGAACCTATTAGATGGACTATAAGTAAAATAATTGATTATATTCAAAGCTTGTAATCCCACTTCAAAAATATCAAATTTCAACACATTAACAAGGAAGGTAATAGTAGTGCATGGGTCCCATTTGGGAAGCACGGATGGATAACCCTTCTAAGAGGCTAGAGGCCTTAGAGGTGAGATAAAAATCTTTGAAGGATGAGGTCAAAAACCTAGCTAAGCAAAAAGGTAAGAAAAGCATGGAGGGGGAAGGGAGCATTGACAATAGTCAGATTGAAGACATATACAAAAAGCTGACCTCCTTGGACTCCCGCCTTGGGAAGGCTAAGACTAGGCATGATTATAACATTGCTGCCTTTAGGGCCATTGAGGAGTTCATCGTGGGACATGCCAAAAGTGTTTCCAACCTCGGCGGTGTCCCGACCTCATGAATTGCACTTTGGGGCAATGAAAAAGAGAGCAAAGGACCATCGAGGAGCTCGATAAGACGGATGCTGCCCACATGACCGCTTTGGGTATGTTTCATGCTTGGAAAAAAGTCAAGATCAGTGTTGATCAAGCAGCCAAGAAGTAGTCTGCGCATGCTTCTCTTTGCTCTCTTTTGTTATTCTTCTTGCATTTTTGTCGAGTTCTTGTTTTTTCTTTGTTGTTTCTTTGTTAAGTCTCGCTTGTGTAGTGTTGTTTCGGGCTACGTTGAATTTCATTGTACTACTTGGACTTGGTTAGTCAAACCTATGCTTCTCACTCTTATTCGGCTTAAAGGCCTTATTTTGTATTCAAGGGTATAGTCCCTTTAAGTAAAAACTATTTGCCAATATTAAAAAAACAAGGAAGGTAATAGAGTTGTGGATTTCTGGACAATTTGAGTGTCCTCTTGAATTATCAATAGATATGGATTGGATATTTTCTTGGGAAACTCTAGATTATTCTTCGCAAATGATTATCTTCCAAAATTTTAACCTCTTGTGGGGATACTTCTCATTCTTGTCATCGATTCTATTTCTTTATCCAAAAACAACTCAAGCCAAAGATGATATACTTTCCCTTTATTGACGGTGGGGAAATGATATCACATTAATTTCCATTTATAATTATGATGGTATCCACTTGTGTGGTATAGAAATCTCAATTATGTCCCACTCACGTGGATTCTTTAATAATGGAAGTGCTCATTTATATTATCCATCACCATGTGTGAGTGATTTAATCGGTGAAGCTCATAATTTATATTTTAACAATTCCCTTTTAGAAATTTTTGAATTATACGTTTCTTTCAATTCGCATAAAATGGCGATATCTATACATAGAATTGAACCTTCATCTATGATGAGGTTTGGACTGATCATGAGGTGTGGAACATTTTATAGGAGAAGGGATTAGTCCTTCATGGAGAGAGTTTCGGGACATTCGGTTAGAGATTATAGTAGCATTCTTATGACATGGAAAAAGGGAAGGTTAAGGTGGGAAAGACCAAGTTTTGATCTCTCAAAATCTATTGTCATCACCACTAGGCTTCTTTCCTAGGGTGATGTATACTTTAAACATACCACGAAATTTGAAGCTGGGAGATTTTTTTATACAAGGGGAGAAACTAAAAAAATACCAGTCAGGATTTGAACATGCCACCTTACACCCCCTTGGGATAGGCTGGAGGAGAATATTATGTGATACTTCACCTTGGAAGGGAGATACAAACTTATTTATGGTCCCAACTCTTCTTACTTGCTCACCTCTGCCATGACAAATAGATAAAAAATTTAAATTTCTATTTCAGATCCTTTGGACTTATCTATAAATCTTGCTTGTGAAGAAGGTCCATTTCTCCACCGAGGGGACTCCTCTATCTAATTTTCAAAGTGAAAGCTTCTCTTAGTGACCTTTTGCTCTTCCCTCCCAAACCCGGTAATTTTGTCATCCTATTTACTGAACCACTCCATTCCCCACCTTCCATCCTCATTTCGTCATCGCCCTCCCTACTACCTCCATCTTCGTCTTCACATCCCCTTGGAATTAGAATTAGATTTTTTAATCACAAGTTAGTGCAATGTGGCTTCCCCTACCACCTCTCCTTTTCCACCCCCTCTTACCTTCTTGTCATCTCTCCGCCACCTATTGGATCTCCTCCTGTCATCTACGAGTATCTTTACGAACCGAATTCCTCTTCTTGATCCCATTGAAACCTCTTTCTCTCCATCCCATGTTTCCCAAATTACTACCATGAATCCTCCTTCCTCGAGGGTTGATGATTTGTTTTTGAGCCCATGGACATTACTTATGACCGGGACATTCTGATGTCTGTTGGGGATTTCCTTTGCTTATTTGGACTCCCCCTTCCATGTCCCTTTGGTTTTCTTACCAACATTGATGTGGATGCAAACATGTGAAGAGTTAGAGCTTCACCTAGACCTTTGCCCCATTTGCTACAAAAGATGCTAATATTAATGACATTGTGCTCAACATTACGGAGAATCTCAACATAGCTTTTGTTGTTATCAATGAATGGAATATTTATATTGAAAAAACTTGGGAGAGGATCAATGATGACTATATTGAGCTCATCAAACTTATTGATATCTTGGTTGATAAGAATCCCAATGTAACAACTAAAGATGCATTTGCAACACTTAAGAAAATGCATAATATGTAATACCCCTTGTGGGTCTTTTATCTCTATGGTTTTTGACGTCTTAAGACAATTTATTTTCATGCTTTATTACTCTATCTATCCTTATGGGCCTTTTGTCAAAGGATGCAGGTCCTTTCAAAACTCCCTGACTTTACCCTTTTCAAAAATAATTGATAATGGTTAATTAATTGATTTAAATAGGATTGTAACTAATGAAGTGTCATTAATTTACATACGAGGATGAGGAATGAGACTAGTTAGTTAAAAATGTTTCATTAATTGATGAAAGAAGAGGAAATTTTAGCTAATTAGTGGGAAATCACTAATTATAATGAAATGACAATAAAGAAGAAAAATAGTGCAATTTTAGTATTAAATTTTTACGATCAAAATTATGTGTCTACATTTTCCCCTATTTGATGTGGTGTAGCATGAATGGTGCCATTTCAAACATAGTAGACAATTATATTTTGAATGGATAGAAAAAAATTAGTCATATGGACAATGCCCCCTAGAGTGTCGATGGGGTGATAAACGAGGTTAATTGACGCTCGAAAATAAAGAGGAGAATGGCCATGGATTCAAACTTGTCTTTGTTGGCGGTGTTCGATTTCATATATTTGGGTTCCCTCACATTATACGAGTGAGATAAGGGTAGGAGGAAGAAGTAATTCTTCGATAGAATAGAGGAAATGGAAAAATTTGATGAGAGGGAATATTCGGAGATAATGTGGTATGAATTACAATGGAAATAAAGATAGAGGATGAATAGAAAGATCATGATGTAGCATACATACCATCTTGGCTTAGAAAGTACCTTTTATTTGATATAAGCATACAACAAAAGGGTAAAATGACATGAAAAGTCATAATACATATTTTTTTGCAATGTTAAAGGACTAAATAAAAGAAATATATATAAGAAATTCAATCGCAATATAACCTCATCACCTAAACCTTACACAATTATTTATTAATTGCCTTCTAATTGATAAATCCACATCACCCTACCTACCACCTCACTTTGCCACTTCATCATGACCTAGCCCTAACCCTAAAACTAACCTAATTAAGACCCATAACTTGGTCCACACCTACACCCATAACTAATGACCCCTTTCTCGCACCCAAAACCGACCTTCTAGTCACTTGACCGAGCCCGCAACTGATCTCTCGGGAGAAAAGTAGGGAAGGTGGGCTATTTTACTAAAAATAGCCTACTTTTTCCTTACCGATGCCGGTTCCTACTCGACCGCCGTCGGTTACGCAACCGCCATCGGTTCCCTGTAAATGGGCTCCCCAAACCAAAACAACGGATCGGAATTTCATTTTGGGATCAGTCGAAGGATTTCTGGATCAACAGAGAGCATTGGGAGCGAGAAACAGAGTCCAGATCTTCACTTGACCGAGCAGAGACGAGTGGAAATACCAGAAGTGTTTACAGCAAAGGAGATCAGCTTGCATCTTGGTCAAAACCAGTAAGTCACATCTTGCATGTCCTCTGTTATAACATTTCTTATGCTTCTTGAATCTCAGTCCTCCTAAATCCGTTTCTGAATCCACTACCCAACGTGCCATTGCATCTAACTGTCATTCCTTTACCCCTCATCATCTCATTTCCTAATATCATCCATAAACCAGCCTTACAAACACCATAGCTACCAAGAAGATCCTAGAACCCACCGGTATCGGTTATCAGTAAACGAATCGCATCGATTTCAAGAACCGCGCATCGGTTCCTCTGATCAAAACCAGAAAACCAGCCTTTCCCCTACCCAGTTCAACGAAACAACTTAATTGATATCTTACAGTCTTTTGTGTTAATTCATATTAGCAGGGGAACTGACCACCTTCGAAAGGAAGTTTTATATTTCCTGGGCCCAAGGCAGTTCCCTCATTTATTGTCTAATTAAAATCTTGTGGTCTTGTGTTCTTATTTGCAGGTAGTCCTTCCAAGACAAAAAGGAGTTCTTCGCAGTCAGCCTGATCTTTCTCTACGGTACGCGCACACCATCTCGACATTCTACAGGTATTCCTCCTAGCCCCTAACCTTATCTGTTTCTAAAAGGAACGAAACATTTCCGAGTGAAACATTTTGGCACGCCCGGTGGGACCCATTTTGGGTTTTTGTTTCTCTTGCTTATTTTCATTTTAGGAAGCATACTTGCTGTTGCTGCTTTTGTTATATATTTCGTAAAGAATTTGTCTTGCTTTCCTAGTTTCGCATTAGTGAAAGTCATCTCTCTTGCTTCATCAAACATAATTTTCGATTTGGGTTTAAAACACGTGCATTGCATTCCTGCTTGTTGTTTTTCAATTCTAGTGAACGTAGATTAAGTAACAAGTCGTACACGTGGGGGTGATATCCACGGTATTGACAAGAAATTAATCTTACATTCACTGCACAACACATACCGAATCACTTCACAATTAACACAACAGCTCAAACATCCCCCCTTTTCCGCGGTATTCCTCCGCCCGATTGAGGTAACCTTATAAGCCAAAACAACTTGACATTTCCCCTAAGTCTCTTGTTTAGGATTCCGACATCATTCTACGTCTAAAGGCATAAGCCCACGATAATTAAAATTAACCCTAGGGTTAGTCTCTGGATTTGCGTGTGCATCTTGCTTGTTTGTAGTTCTGTTTTCTTTCTCATACCCTGTCTTCTGTGATCAATAATTGGACAAGTATACTAAACGTTGTTAAAAATCAAATTAGCAGCCTTTTTATATCTTGTTAGCCTGACTTCTTACACCGACATCGGTTATTCGACCGACGCCGGCTATAGTATAACCGACATCGGCCACATTAGACCGATATCGCTCGTCTTTTCCACCCGACAAACCAAAGAACCTACCAATTTTACCGGTCTGAGTTTGTTTCTATTCCTGACAGATTGAAACCCTACTGTGAACTTCTGTCCATGGTTGTTATCACTCGAAAGCAAGCCGCCGCTATGGTTTCACATGCTTGCTCTGTTTCTTTGCCTGAATCACCCCCTTCACATTCTGTGGGAAATCCTACGGATACCAGCGAGGTTCCTAAAATTCCTGTGGGAGATAAGGACTTTGCCAAGTTTCTGGATGCTAATTCTAGCGCTGTACAATACTATTTGTCTCATACCCCTGACCGTACGCCTGATGGTCAGCTCCTTGTCGGTATGCCTATCAGTATAGCTGCTCATTTAGCTCCCACTCCGCCTGATAATACCGCCTTGCTTCCTGCATCTCTAGCCCCGTCTCCCAATCCGACGGCTTCAGAGGTTCATACGACCCCGATTAGCTTTCCTTTTGTTAATCTTGGACCCCACATATCATTACCACCGACCGCCCCTACCTCATCTCTCTTGCAGACTGCTCCATTCATGACTTGCTCTCTGCCACCTATCCACACGAGCTTTCCTTCTCAAGCTCCGCCTACCTTTTCATTCCCATACACGTATCCAGTGACCTCAACATCCTATATGGGACATCCCTATTCGGTCGCCTCAACATATTCATCCTCCACACCTTATCAACACTTAACCCCACCAGTGTCTAGCGGTGGTCCTTGGTCCAATTTGCCTCCGTTTACCACAACCACACCATCATCTCATCCAACTACTGATCTAATTAAACAAATGATGGACAAAATGCAAAACCGGAGGCTTGTTTCAGAAGTCGTAGCGCCTTGACATACGAGCAAGTTTGTCGGGAGCCCATTCACCCTTCTGTCCCCCTTCATTCATATCCTCCTCAATGGGAGTTGCCAAAATTTACTCGTTTTAATAGTAAAGAGGATCCTCAACAACACTTGCGATCATTTAGACATGCTTGTTATTTGATTGCCCATGATGATGCCTTGTTACTCCGCACCTTTCCCATGTCCTTATCAGACTCGCTTGAGTGGTACAAAGTTGCTTTAACCCAAAGACTCAATCTTCTCTTTTAACCAACTAGCCCAATCTTTCTTGGATCATTTCTCCATTAACATTGCCAAGAAAGTATCTATTACCGACCTCTATGCCATCCGACAATTTGAAGACGAATCTATCGCAGATTTCGTTGGACGATGGCGGGGCCTTATCAACCAACTTACGTATGCCTTGCCTCAAACCGAACTTATCGAACTATTTACGCGGGCCTGCGCTAAGCACATCTCCCCTACCCTCCAAATTCAAACTTTCCGTACATTCGACGAGGCCTTTACTATGGCTCGAAAATTAGAAATTCGAGCCTTAGAGGAAGAGAAATTGCGGTTGCGCAACAAAAACTCCACTTTCCGAACTACAGATTCCACCAATAAACCAAATACCACCACTCCTCACGCGTCCACTTCTTCTAAATCAAAAGGAGCTGTCCACGCGGTGACGGTCAAATCCCAACCACCGTCCAATACCCCGCCAAAAACCACTTATAAGTATAAAGCGGAACCCATCAACTACACTCCCTTGGGGGAGACATATGGTGTGATATTGGAAAAACTGCTCAAAGCAGGAGCCATTACCTTACCTCCTGTTAAACCTCATTCCGGATTTGATTCCACTCGCGCCATACCTTCCTGGTACAAAGAAAATGACTTCTGTAACTTCCACCGTGTGAAGGGACACAGTCATGAAAACTGCAAGATGTTGAAAAACATAGTGCAGGAAATGGTTGATGCGGGGGATATAGCCCTCGATAATCCTAACGCCCCTGCCAACCGAAATTTGAAAATCTTCAACAAGCCATTCCCGAATCACTCTCCCAACAGTAACACAAACCAGATATCTTAGCCGAGGAGAGTGTTCATGAGATCCATGCAGATCTTCGATACCCACCAAAAGCCTCTATCGAGAAAATTTTGAATCAAGCCTCTTCACTCACTAACACGGAGCCCGAACCTCCTTTACCACCATCAAGCCAAAGCGAAATCATTCCTTTACCATAAAGGAGTTAACGCGCCTGACTTCTCTTCCCATCAATGAGTCTTCTTATACCACATCCCTACAAGACTGCGAACGAATGTTATCTAATTTATCTATTTCCCAGACGTCTCCCTCTACCGCTCTTGCTGCACAAGAGGAGGGTACGCCACTCCTTTTGACATCCTTAGACGAGAAATCTCGCACCGACATCACCAAATTCTTTAACCATGACAGACCCTCTCAAACATGCCCTCCTGCCTATTAGTCCTTCATCGCCTAAATCTTTTCAACAACCGGTCGACCTTTTAATATCTATTGATACAGTACCTCATCTACCCCCTGTATCACGCCCACAGTGGACTGGAATCACAACCTACCTCTCTTCCGTACAAATTTACAATTCAAACTCAAGACCTGTCATTCTCCGTAAGATAGACGAATCCTATGGGAACGTTTGAGTACGCCATATTCTACTCAAATGCAAATGACCGATCCTGAGGCCTCCACCATATACCCGAAGTGCTTACAGAAGCTTAAAATGCCCATGTTCTCACCTTCACCCCCCTCACCTCTACCAAATGCCCCGTCCACTTCTATTAACTTAGCCAAATCTTCCCCTACGCTTGGGACCTGCCCATACCTGGGCCTAACACACCCACCTAAGCGGCTTGATTTATCCAAAAATAAATCCGCCCCGCCACCTAGGAGACAAACTCAATTTGTGCCTCCATCACAATCAAAACCCTCATCGTCATACCCACTTTCCATATTAGGACCTCATCCCTCTACCTTACATCAATATATCATACCTCCTGCGTTTTCTTCAAAACGACCTACGCCTTCCGCACCTATACAGAGATCAAAGGGTATAACAACACCGCTACTCCCACATCCCGTCCACCTATCAACCCTAAACAAATTCCATCATCAAAAGATTTGTTTTCGGTCACTCCTTTCTCGTTCCCGTGGTTGTTTTCGATACCACATCATCTCGCGGCCTCATCATCCAACATAGAACGTTCTCGCGCCAAAGAAACCACGTTTAGTGAAAACCACGTGTCAACACCCCTCGGCTAAACCACCACCCATACGAACCAACCACGCCCAAACATTACCAAAACCTATACGAACCAACCACGCCCAAACATTACCAAAACCCGCACAACCAATACCCTCATCCTCCTCCGATTTTGACCCACTCAAAGGATCTTACGCCAAAATCCTTGCTATGTTGGTGGAGAATGCGACCATTTCCCTACCCCCACTTAGACCTTATGACCCGTCTAAACCTCGACCGATAAGTTATGATGAGTCTAAAATCTGCGCCTATCACCGCACACCAGGACATGATGTGGAGGGATGCAAAGCTTTAAAAACCATCCTTCGTCAGTCACCTCTCCCAGATAGAAAGGTTAAGAAAGACAACTTACGAAGGGAGAGACCTTTAGCTTCAACCCTCTCTCTACCATCCGTCCCCGCCTCACCAAGATCTATCATTATTACAACCCCACCTCAAAACCATGATTTATCCCAACCATCTTCCTCATTTCAGTCTACGAGATTAATATGATTAGTGTCGCTACTCGAGGGCGTAAAAACAATGGGAAAGCAAAAGAAAACACACTGCGGCATCTCTTTCTCCTTCAACCATCCCGATTGCACCACCACCTAAAGTGTAGTTATTCGTGGACCCGCTATCCCTGCCTCTAATGGAGTTGCCCATCGAGCCATGATCAAACAAAGCCTTCACCAATCACCCGTAAAAATGACACCGTATGATCTCATTCGATTTCAATCTCATCGACAAGCTCTCATTGAGATCCTTCAAGGGATAGAGGTTTTACCTAATGAAACCCTGCCTGTTGCCTCCATTCTAACACCCAATCACGTTGCTTCTCTCACCAAACAACCCACTGCCCCAACCACTTCGGGTTCTGTACAGCAAGCCGCTGCTGTCAGTTTCTCCGAAGATGAAATTATCGACTTTGGTACCGAAGATCCTGACCCGGCCCTTTTCATCTCAGCTTACGTCTGGGATATCCGGGTACGTCGTGTTATGATTGACGGGGGCGCCAGCCTAAACATCATCTCTTCAAAAGCTTTTCAACAAATGAATATCCCTTCTAGCTACATGTGTGCCAACCCCATCATGTTGCGGTCATTCAATGACGCTATTACCTCTACCTTAGGCACCGTGATCCTCAACATTCGGGTAGGACCACGTACTTTACCCGAACTCTTCTATGTCCTTGAGGGAGAGTTCCAATATAATATATTGCTGGTCGTCCTCGATCCGGGCCATGGGATGCGTTCCCTCAACATTACATAGATGCATAAAATTTGAGTACGAGGGGAAGTCCTACACCGTAAAAGCTGATCCTCCCCCCTTTAAAACCTGCAATATGTTATACCGCCCTAACGATGTGCTTATACCAATCAAGACACCCATACATTCAACCCAACCATCCTCTTCAAATGTACCTCAACCATCCACCTCAACTGCATCTATGCCTTCAACTGATGAAACCACCGTCGCAAAAACCACTTCCCTTCCCGCAGCTAACATCCCAACCTCCGACCCCTTAGTAGATGTTTTTCAACGCCTTACGCTGGGGGAGTACCGCCTATATAACGTTAGTTCTTTCCCTACCCCGCAGGAGTACGGACAATTACATGCACATCCCACCTACGACCGTCGCGTGGGGGAAGTAATCTCTTACGGACCACCCCATTGCCGCACCAACCTAACATATGGGGGTGTTGACGCATCTTCCATTACCCCTGAACCTCCTCTTGGTGTGGTTCCCTTCCAATCCGATTTCCAATACCTGACAAATCGTCGCTTCGCCCTCACTTTCTTGACTCGCTGTGCTTGGAAAGGCTTTGGTTTTGGTCTTTATGAACAAGGCCGACATACGCTCATCCCCATCACCACACGCAAACATAATGATCGCAGTGGTCTCGGTTTTCCTGAAACACCTACACAGGAGACACCTCGTGTCAGCTGTATTCTGGAAGAAGACGACGTCACCCCTACCAAACCATCATCACCCACTTTGCCATCATCACCCACAGAATCTATAGACCCTGAATCTATCCCTCCTAACTTTTTTTTTTCATAAATGCTATCTTCATAGGTCCTCTCACTTATCAACGCGATAATGAGGACCCATCTTCTTTGCCCCTTCTGTATCCAGACATGATCGAAGAGGATTCGCCTTTGATTAATGTTGTTGAGTGTCAGGATGACGACTCCATCCTCACTTACCTTGGCGCGGATGATTCTTATATTCAACGAGCCTTACCATCTGAAACCCAAACCATGCTGAACGAATCTACTATAGAAATCAACATCCACACGGAGGAGGATCCTCACATAGTGAAGATCGGACAATCCCTTAACACATCAGAACAAGCCGCCTTTACTACCTTTTCTCCGTATTACCGCAACCAAGCTTTCGCTTGTCCTACGCCGACATGCCAGAATTGATCCTACCATTGCCATCCATAACATCACCCTAAACCCGATTCCAAACCACCAAACAAAACCGAGAAAATGCATCCACGCATTGCCCTCTTGGTCAAAGAAGAGCTTCAACGACTTCTTTTCTGTTTCCTTCATCTTGCCTATTGACTATCCTCAATGGATTTCTAACATCGCACTGTCACTAAAGCGATGGGGGACTTTGATATGCACGGATTTCCGGGATCTTAACCTCGCTTGCCCTAAGGATGACTTTTTCCTCCCAAGTATTGATCAACTTGTTGATCTCACTGCGGCCATGAAATGCTTTCTCTCATGGATGGCTTTTCAGGATACAATCAAATTTTGGTCGCACCCGCCGATCAACATAAGACCGCTTTCATAACTCCTTGGGGAACCTTCTGTTATCGTGTCATGCCATTTGGCCTTAAGAATGCTGGTGCAACCTATCATCGGGCTATGACCTACATTTTTCATGACATTATGCACACTATCCTCTTGAAGATTACGCCGACGATCTTCTTGGCAAGTCTAAACATCGCAGTTGAACATCTCGATGTTTTAACCATTATTTTCGATCGCCCGTTGCAATATTTCGTTTCGTCTTCAACCAAAGAAATGTGTCTTTCGTGTCCTTTCGGGAAACTTCTTGGTTTTATCATCTCTCTTTGCGTGGCATCGAGGTCGATCCATCTAAAGTAAAAGCTATCCTAGAAATGCCTCCACCCAAAACCTCAAACAATTGCGTAGTTTTGCAGGTAAACTTCAATCCATCCGGCGTTTCATCTCCCAACTCTCGGATCGATGTCACCCTTTTCATCACCTTCTTAAAAAGGACGTTGCCTTTCAATGGAGTGAGGAGTGTCACCAAGCCTTCAAGCTCTCAAAACTTATCTCTGCAGCCACCCGTGCTTATCCCACCCCAGACGACCGCCCTTTCTACCTTTATCTTTCCGCCATCGACCATGCTATAGGAGCTATGCTCGCACATCGGACTCGCACGCCGAGAACAGCCGTTTATTATATAAGTCGTACCTCGTGGATTACGAGACTAGGTATACACATGTAGAAAAATTGTGCCTAGCCCTATCATTCGTAGCTACCAAACTCCGACATTACCTCCTGAATCACAAAACTTTTGTCATCACCAACACGGACCCCATTCATTATATGTACGCCAAACCACATCTAAACCAACGCATCGCTCGATGGCTCATGCTCCTCGCCGACCTCGACCTTGAGTTTATACAACAAAAGTCAATCAAAGGACAAACTCTTGCACATCAACTTCATGGAGGCCCCTTTACCTCGGGGAACAATTTACCAATTTTACATTCCCCGACGAACTCATCGCCACTCTTTCACTCTGGGAAGAGTCGTATCAAATGACCCTCTTCTTCGATGGATCTAAATGCAGCATGCACAAGGAGGAGCCGGCGTTGTTCTCATCATCCTCTGACGCTGAACCTATGCCTCTTTCATTCCGGCTTGATTTCCCCGCACTAATAATAATACAGCGGAATACGAGGCCCTTGTTCTGGGTCTCCAAGTTGCGATACACTTAGGCATCAAATCTATCAATATTTTTGGTGACTCTCAATTGGTAGTCAATCAAGTTATGGGCGTCTACCAATGCAAAAATGAGGAACTTCAAAAGTACAAACACTACGTGGATTCACTTCTAGCCTTATTTACTCACTATTCTATCCAAACCATTCCCCGCTCCACTAACAAATTTACGGATACTATGGCTTGCTTAGCCTCGCAAATTCCCGCCGCACCAACTGACTCTGAATTATTCGTCGTGGTCCAACAACTTTTTGCCCCATCCTATTCAACCCCGGTAGTTTGTATGATAAATACTGTGTCTACTAATTCGCAGGATACCTGGTACCACCAATTTCACGACTACCTTACAATCTCTGTTCTCCCACCGACCTTACTAGTAACGGCAAACGTGCTTTTCTTAAAAGCGTTTCTCGTTATGTTGTCATGGGGACTCTCTATAAACGTGGCTTTGATGGCATCCTCCTTCTTCGCCTAACCGGGCGCGGAGGTCACCTATACCATCCAACAAGTCCATGATGGGATTTGTGGTGGACATTTTAGTGGCCTTGCCGTGGCTAAACGAATCCTTCGCCTAGGTTATTATTGGCCTACTCTCAATAACGACTGCTACGAATATGTTAAGCGTTGTGTTATGTGTCAACAACATGCCAACCTTCAACATACTCCTAGCCATCCGCTGCAGGTCGCACGAGATCTTTGGCCTTTCTCACAATGGGGTTTAGACCTTATTGGTGAGATTCACCCGACCTCTTCGCAACGTCACCGTTGGATAATCACAAAGAACCGAATATTACACAAAATGGGTGGAGGCCATTCCACTCATTTCAATCAAAAAAGAAAAAATTGTCGAATTCATTAACCATCACATTATCTGTCGTTTTGGTATTCCTCATCGCCTAATAACAGATAATGGTAAATCTTTTAAAAACAAGTTGTTACAAGACCTTTGTGACAACTTTGGTATCAAACTTAGTTTCTCATCGCCTTACTATCCGCAGGCCAATGGTCAGGCTGAATCTTCTAATAAAACCCTAACCAAAATCCTCATGAAAGTTGTCAATGAATCCGGAAGAAATTGGCACGATCACATTCCCTTTGCCCTTTGGGCTTATCGTACTAGCATTCGTACCTCTACTAACGCTACACCTTTTTCTTTGGTATATGGTACCGAGGCCGTCTTGCCTCTCGAAATACAAATACCCTCCCTCAGAATATCCCTTCAGGATATTCTCACCAACGATGATTTCCGCCAAGAACGGTTAGCCCAATTGGAGCTTCTTGACGAACGTCATCTTACAGCTCTTGATCACCTCCAAATCTATCAAAAACGCATCAAGCGTGCTTATGATAAGCGACTTCATGAGCGTATCTTTAAGGTTGGTGATCTTGTCCTCAAAGAGAATCAACATGTCACCAAACTAGAAAAGAGCAAACGTGGAAAATTTGCTCCCAATTGGATTGGGCCTTATATAATCACTCACACCTATGGATCAGGCACTTATCGTTTAGCTTCGCTTAACGGTAAACCTGAGCCTGAACCCCTTAATGCCTTGCATCTTCGACCATTCTACTGTTGAATCTAGTGTTATATCACTTCTTATCTACCTACTGCTCGTCCCTTGAGCTCATTTACCGCTACATACACTTTGTTTTCTATATCTCAAAATAAAATCAAAATCACTCCTCACCTCCCCTTGATGATGCCTTCCCCTTTTTAGTCTAGTCCATGACTTCAAAGTATTAAAATAAGCCGTATTCTTATGGGATTTTCTTGAGTCAAACTTCCTACTAAACTAGATGCTTCACGCCAAAAGAACATCTAGTCATCTAAATTAAATATAGATCGCTCCTCAAGGACAGCTATATGCCAAACTATTGCTGCTATTACTATAAATAGATGCTCCTCGAAGGACAAATATGCACTAAAATCATATCTCTGCTACTATAAATAGATCTCTCCTCGAAGGACAATAGCTATACACAGCCAGCCTTTTTTCGAAGCTTCTCGCATGGATCAGCTTTTGAAGACCTCAAGAATAGTACAATCAATATCCCTGTAGACTTCCCGCATCGATCGCCTATATTCACCAAATAAAAGCCTCATTCAAAAGAACTTTTGGGTCATGGACTTGTCTATTTAGGGTAGGTTCTCTTTCGCCGTAACACTCACTTTGTAACAAGTTCTCTCTCAGACTCTCCTATATCATCCACCTCACCTCACCATTTGTTTCAACTCAAGGGACGTAACGTACACCTGATATATTGTGATCATACAACTCTTTTCACCTATTGACTTCTTGTCTATGCACGGTACCTAGGGCTTCAAGCTCGTTCTACGTTGTGTGGTTTGTTTAGCTCTTTTCACCTACGGAGCACTCTTTCCGCTTTGCCTCGCATCTAGGATTGTGTGTTGATCTTAATCAGGACACGATTCCCTACTACTTGGGTATGCTAACTTTTGCTTCACCTATACCTACACCAACAACATTATCCTACCAACACCAACAACATTATCCTACCAACACCAACAACATTACCCTACCAACATCAAATTTTTACCAAACGACAAATTGCCTAACCACAACCAAATTGCCTAAATTCACCTCTCCCTGGTCCTAAGGGAGAACTACATCGGTCTGAGGCCCCTCCTTGCTTTGTGCAATGGGCTATGTAGGCAAAGACTTCTGGAGACATGGGGTCTCCCAAGGTTAGCTCGACCATCCCCTACCATAACTTATCATGTGTGGTAAATATAAATATTTTTGTGTATTTCTATTTAATCACATTCCTCTTTATCCTTTTTCAAAACACCAAAATCAAAACGAAAACATTCTTATTATTATAACTCAAATCAACATACATATCTGTTTTATTTAGATGTTAAACCAATACATCTTTCTATCATCGACACGCAGTCGGTAATTTTATTTATTCTTATACCTTGCTAACATTTATTTAGACCTCACGCCTCATCCCGAACTAGTGTGATGATCGTGATCGCCGACCCTCTCGCCAGTGCCTCTCGTCCTCAAAGGTACCACGGCTATTGGTACGCCCACCGATCCGCCAATCTCTCTCGTAACATATGAATACGCCCTCTCGCATGGAGGACTCCAGCCTCTAGTCTCTCTCCGCCCGTGACTCCGCAACCACTAACAATCCTCTTGTCTCATTCACTCACGCGTTTGAGCTGCTGAACCAAACGCCGCAGACGATCCTCTCTCGCTGTAATCACAGCTATGTCGTGGCGATCACGCATACACCTCGCAGCTCGCTACCCACCATAACCTATAGGCCTCGTCATTCCGCATCCATTACATCGCGATCGGGCCGCTATCTCCTCGGGCCCTTCTCGGAGGTGTTGGCCGGGAGGTGAGAATGCCGCCGCTGTCGATCCTCATATATGGTCTATAAGCTCGGGGTATATCCCGCACAAATCCAAATTGTCGCGCACGCGATCTATAGGAATCCTCTCATATTCACTCGGCCTCGTGCCCCGCGATCCACCTCAATCGCTCTACACCCTCAACTCCTCGCCTATATGTTCTCTGCTACATATAGTTCCCGTAAGGCCTCCAACAGATATCCGCAACCGTCACCCTCTCCCATACCGCCTCGTAATACTCGATGTCACCGTCACGGCTCGAGATCTTGCTCTTGTTCTGCTCTGGACCTGGCGCTCAATCCCAACCTCTCGTACTCCTCCGGTCTCTCCGCTGGATGGATCGGCCTATTGGTCGCACACAAACAATGTGCTCATAGGCCCAACAAAGTTGTAATAAGTATGAACAATCCAAAGTGTCGCTCGTGATTTCACCTACAAGCCCATAAACCCCTGTATAGCTCCGCCAAATATGCAGGTGCCCATGCAAAAGTCACGTTCCTTTCTATCATCTCCCAGATAACACACATCAATGCCTTTGGAAATCTTCCCCCTTCTGCCCTCGGTAATGCATAATACCCTACCGCTATCATTAATATCACTGCTAACCTTGTCTCCTCAGGGTGTGCTGCATACATTACCCCATACGTAAATGATAAACCTCGCTGTGTCAAATCTCGTGCGTATGGACCAAATACTGTTGTTATCGCTCCCCGTGCCGCGCTAGGTAGTGCCTGATATACTGGTTCTCCTGTAATAGGGAGTCTCAAAATACGGAACACATCTTCCAATGTTACTGTCATCTCCCCTGTTGGCAGATAGAAGGTATTTTTCTCAGGATTCCATCTCTCAATCAACGCCTGTAACATAGCATGGTTACGTGCGATTCGTGAATAATAGCGGATTCCACTTAACCCCAAACGATTTATCAATGTCCATTCAGCTGGCGTTACATCCGCTCGGATTCGTGACAACAGCGCTGGCACACTATCATTCATCCTCAACCCTGCCTGAGCCTGCATACATCAAAACAACAAACAACCATTCAATCCATCAAGGTTTTTTTTCACATTCTGGAAATTCCTACAAAGCAACCGGTATCGTTTATAGATTAACGAGTACATTGGGTTGAGTAACCGATACCGGTTATCCCTAACCGATATCGGTCCCTGTTAGTTTCATACACCTTGCCTAAACAACCACCTACAACAATAATTTGAGCGTCTATTCCTTTCTATACCTACAAACATACCTGAAACCCCTGATTACCTACCCCGTAACACTTATAACCCTTGCTATCATGTTTTCTTTTTCATATCTACCCACTTAATCTCTTATTCATAACACATGCAAAAGTCAAATCATAACCAAAACGTTTACCTCTTGGGTTGCAGTAGCTTGAGGTGGCCCTTGTCTTCCCTCTTGTCCCTGCCTGCTGGATGTTTCTCCTCGTCCTGCCATTATCACCACCTTTTTCAAACCTGCCTTTCTGTCTTCTGAATCTCAGATCACAATCACTTTCCCTGTCTCTTTACTCCTAATCACTCAAATTTCTCATGCAATTACCTGTCTCTCGCCAAAAGCGCCGCGCTCGCGTATTTAACTTCTTGCATGGCTCTCAAAATTAGAACTTAAGTGCCACCCTAGCTTTTTTATTTTTAGAAAAGCTCATACCTAAATAACCTGGTATCGGTTATGTAACCGATATCGGTCTACTACCTACCGCCGTCGGTTACCTAACCGATATCGGTTACACACCTGGCCTTTTGAAACATGGTCTTTTCTTCATTTTTTTACCAAATTTTTGTCGCGCCCGCCTCTTTTCCTGCATCACAACACCATTATCCATATTTGTCTATCCACCACACATATCATTACAATTTCATTAACATCATCTATTTTACAAAAACAAACAAGTCATCAACTAAGGATACCACAACAAAAAAAAAAAAACTATCTATCTATACAACATTTGGATCCAACTCATCAGATACATATATCACAATGTCACAAAACCAGCCCACAACATGCAACATTTCATCATATAACATGTCATCCTTATATACGTGCAAAAACAAAAACATCAACATCATCCATATATCAACATGTCAACTAAACTCATCCTACATTCTATATCACAAACCATCGACAAAATACTTAAACACATTTTTGAACACTGCATGTGGATCAAAACATCATCTCTATATATATATACAAATTTTCAAATATACAATGTGCCCTCGATCGGGGCCTCTCGTGATCTCATCATACAACTAAGCCGCACGCAGCCGCAATAACTATCCAAAATCTCGACTCGGCTCGCAGCCGGTCCTCATATCAAAATATACTCGCTCGCAACCAGTATCAAATATACAACCCATACTCGACTCGCAGGCCGGTATATAATGAATAAATGAATCCATACATGAATAAATGTAGGCACGCAGGCCTCTATCAACACAACCTGTTCGCAGACCGGTGCCCATGCCCTATATACAAAACAATATGTGGGGATCCTCGCCTCTCCCCACCGCCTCGGCACCTCTCCCTCGCTGGTCTCGTGGCGCTCTCGCCTCGCCTCGTAACGGACACGCCGGCCGTGGCCGCACCTCCCGAGATCTCTCTGGGCCGTGAGAGGTCTCTCGCGCTATGAGCGCATAAGGCGATACTCAACCCGTACTATCAAGAATATCTCGATAGTATCGGCCTCCGCTCTAACCTCCATATAGCGCCTCGAGCCACCAAGGAGCTGGGGCTGGTCCCCGGCACTAATACTAGTACCCCTTCGTGCTCGTGTGCGGTGGTGCCGTGGTGCATGTGGCCGCTGCGTGTGCGGTAGTATTCGTACTCGTGCTCCTGGGGCTGTGGCTGTCGCACGGTGATGGTGCGGTATATGCTGTTGCCGCGCTGTATGCACTGCATTGCGTACTGCACTGCACTGCACTCGTGGCGCGCTGCCGGTGGTGGTGCTCGTGTCGCTCGTACTCGTACTCGCTCTCGGGCTAGCTGCTCGTAGACACCTATTCGTGCTCGCGCAGCAGCCAATTGTCCCTCGTAATAGCCGCACTCACCGACTCGACCCCCGAGCTGATCTCTCTCTCTGCCACACCGCTAAGTTCTGGCTTGCAGGCCGTGGCTACCTCGCCGCTCTCTCGACCAGCCCACCACACCCTCGTATGCTCCGTGCACCCAAAGATCATCTACGCTGTGTCATCTCGCTGGCCTCTCAAGCAACCCAACTGGATCCAAGGGGTGGTGCAGCAAGTGGGGCTCTACATCATCCCTCCTGACCGAGGGAAGGGAGGTGGCTCGTCCCTGCCGCAGCTCCCATCTCGCCGCTGCGTACTCTCTCTAGGGGTATCCTCTCGCACTCTCCCGGCCTCCGCCCCGCTATCGTAATGTGTACTGGATCCAGCCAGAATCGAATATACTCGGCCTCCTCGTGCGGGTGATGACTCTCGTAAGGTCTCCATACGATATCTACGCTGTCGTGCCTCTAATAAATGTCGTATAAACGCCACTCTCCCCGCAAGCACCGCCGTGGCTGCCCCACGACTCCCAACCATCTCTCGAAAGCCATATTCGTATATAACCTCGTGGCCCCGGCGCTGGGTAACCCTATCGCTCGATGCATATGATGTGCTCATATGCCCAACAATGCAGCAAAAATGTCGAACAGATACCGAATCGCCTCATCCGGCGATAACCCAGAGCTTTCAGATATAATCGCACAGATATATCGGGTGCCCAAGCATAACAGGTGTGCTCCTCCACCATCTCATGAAGCACCCCCATCAATGCCCGTGGAAAGCGGCCTCCCTCTGAGTCCGGGAGGGCGAAGCAGGTGATCCCAATCATCATCAGCACAGCCAGCCGTGTCTCGTGTCGATGCGCACGGTACATGTCACCATACCCAATGCTCGCGCTGTGATAGGTAAGTAGAGCGGCTGCATCTCCAAAAACCTGTAATATGCTGTCCATGGCAGTCTCTGAATCTACCTGGAAGACTGCCTCTCCCTCGATAGGTAGTCGAAGGATGCGATACACATCCTCCAACGTGATAGTCATCTCCCCAGTCGGGAGATGGAACACATTGGTCGCCGGATCCCATCTCTCGATGAGGGCGACCATCAGGCTGTGATCTCTCTCTATCGCTCTATACCTCTGGACTCCACCGAGTCCCACCTCGCGCATGATCACCCAATGAGCCGCAGATATGTGTGGCCGCATCCGCACCAACAGCGGGGGCATCCTATCCCGCATCGTCAACTGCTGACGTGCCTGCAAAACCAACCCACATCCTTAGACCTACTTTTTATCACAACATCTACTTTATCCTCTAAACCCCCTTTTATCCCCCGACCACACCCCCCGACTACCCAAACCCCCACCCAAACCCCCCAAAACCCAAAACAAACCCAAACCCAACCCAACCAAAAAAAACCAAAACCCAACCCAAACCCAAACCCAACCCACCCAAACCCAAAAACCCAAACACCAAAACCCAACCCAACCCAAAACCCAACCCAACCACACCACACCCAAAACCCAACCCAAACCCACAACCCACCACCCACCCACAACCCAAACCCAAAACCCACCCAAACCACACCCACCCAAAAAACCCAACCCACACCTCAACCAAAACAACCCAACCCACAACCCAAACCCAACTCAACCAAAAACCCAACCCAACCCACACTCACCCATAACCCCCCCTCCCACCGACGCCGGTCAACGATCAACCGCATCGGTAACCCACAGACCCACCCTGCCCTAAAAATTCGCGACCGATGCCGGTCGCTTAGTGACCGGCATCGGTCACTGGAAATTTGCCGCGCCGAACCCGACGCGGCTACCCCTTTCTTCTTTTTCCCTATTTCTACCTCTCTACCCACCCAAACACCCTAAAACCTACCCACCCCGCCGCCTTGGCCTATTTCACCTATCTACCCTCTCCCTTTTTCAAATCATTTCCATTTATTCATTATTTTCTACAAAACATTATATTCCTACCCAAATCCCAAAACCAACATAATGCAATAAAATGCACAAAATGAGGAGTTTCGAACTTACCCGTACGACGACACGTCGTCGTGGTGGGATAGGTGGTGGTGGTCCAGCTGGTCCAGCCCCTCCCCGCTCCTCCCCGCCGTGCCATAGCTCCACTCTGATCCGCTGGGTCCCGGCCAATCAATCGATGCCTCCTCCTCACTCGGGCCCGCAAACAACTCACTCCTCCACCAAAATAGCTCCACCTCACTCAATAAACCTCCAATCTCAACTCTCCACGCCGACAAGTCAATTTGGTTTTCAAAATAACAAAGTGACAATGACAAGCCGTATTTTTTTTTTTATAGGTTTTTCGCCCATAACCGATATCGGTTTCAGATTTGCCCTAATGAACCGGCAGATCGGTCCCTCCCTTAACCGAGAATCATCGGTCATGTACTAATCGACATCGGTTTTTTTCGCCAACTTTCCCCAATATTTTTTGCCCCTATTTACCATTTGCCCTTTTTAACCACATATCGCCTATATCCACCTTTGTCAACACCATTTGTGGCCCGACCCAAGGTACCCATTTTCACCCAGGCCTCAACCTACCATTTGGCCCGACCCAAGGCCTCAACCTACCATTTGGCCCGACCCAAGGCCTCAACCTACCAATTGGCCCGACCCAAGGCCTCAACCTACCATTTGGCCCGACCCAAGGCCTCAACCTACCATTTGGCCCGACCCAAGGCCTCAACCTACCATTTGGCCCGACCCAAGGCCTCGACCTAAGGCCCGACCCAAGGCCTCAACCTACCCATTTGGCCCGACCCAAGGCCTCAACCTACCCATTTGGCCCGACCCAAGGCCTCGCCCTACCCATTTGGCCCGACCCAAGGCCTCAACCTACCTATTTGGCCCGACCCAAGGCCTCACCCTAACCATTTGGCCCGACCCAAGGCCTCACCTACCCATCCGCCCCACCCAAGGCCTCGCCACCTAACAATTTGGCCCGACCCAACCCAAGGCCTCACTCTACCCTTATGGCCCGACCGGCCACAACCCAACAACTTGGCCCGACCTAAGGCCGTATCACTTCAATACCATACCCACAATCAACATTTATTTTATCCATCCATCATGTACCTTTGTTCAATCGAGCTCTGCATGTTTCATGTTTTAGCATGATTAGGGTCCTCGACTTGATCTCTGTCGACCAACTTTGCCTAGACCTAGACCGTGACGTTTATCTCAACCAAACCAACCATTTGGTACTGCCGAACATGCCTAAACGTTCCTGTACCTTACCTGTTATATACCCTGGAGCTACTTCCTATGCCTTGGATACCAGGATTATATCACCCTTGTTTGGATAAACTATCGACCTTTGCCTATACATTGCTGGTTTGCTCGTCAAATCATGTACCCTAGTCGTACTATTGCATTTCAACATGTCCGCTTCCTCGACCTACCCCACCACCTTACCATCCTCTCTACAACATTCACCCTTTATCAACCCTATCCCTGATTTCCCGTTCACTCAATCTATGATAGATTTGAGGGGGATTACCTATATCCTTAACAGGAGAAACCACTTCATATTATTGTCCGCGCAGCTTTACAAAACAAGCTACACGACAATAAGGGGCTAATGTAGACACCAAATTCGTGTCTTACGACCCCTTGTGACCCGCATCTCATCTCGCAATATAACCTCATCACCTAAACCTTACACAATTATTTATTAATTGCCTTCTAATTGATAAATCCACATCACCCTACCTACCACCTCACTTTGCCACTTCATCATGACCTAGCCCTAACCCTAAAACTAACCTAATTAAGACCCATAACTTGGTCCACACCTACACCCATAACTAATGACCCCTTTCTCGCACCCAAAACCGACCTTCTAGTCACTGACCGAGCCCGCAATCGATCTCTCGGGAGAAAAGCAAGGAAGGTGGGCTATTTTACTAAAAATAGCCTACTTTTTCCTTACCGATGCCGGTTCCTACTCGACCGCCGTCGGTTACGCAACCGCCATCGGTTCCCTGTAAATGGGCTCCCCAAACCAAAACAACGGATCGGAATTTCATTTTGGGATCAGTCGAAGGATTTCTGGATCAACAGAGAGCATTGGGAGCGAGAAACAGAGTCCAGATCTTCACTTGACCGAGCAGAGACGAGTGGAAATACCAGGAGTGTTTACAAGAAAGGAGATCAGCTTGCATCTTGGTCAAACCAAGTAAGTCACATCTGCATGTCCTCTCGTTATAACATTTCTTATGCTTGAATCTCAGCCCTCCTAAATCCGCTTTCTCGAATCCACTACCCAACGTGCTATTCAGATCTAACTGTCATTCTTTTACCCCTCATCATCTCATTTCCTAATATCATCCATAAACCAGCCTTACAAACACCATAGCTACCAAGAAGATCCTAGAACCCACCGGTATCGGTTATCAGTAACCGGCATCGGTTATCAGTAACCGGCATCGGTTCCTCTGATCAAAACCAGAAAACCAGCCTTTCCCTACCCAGTTCAACGAAACAACTTAATTGATATCTTACAGTCTTTTGTGTTAATTCATATTAGCAGGGGAACTGACCACCTTCGAAAGGAAGTTTTATATTTCCTGGGCCCAAGGCAGTTCCCTCATTTATTGTCTAATTAAAATCTTGTGGTCTTGTGTTCTTATTTGCAGGTAGTCCTTCCAAGACAAAAAGGAGTTCTTCGCAGATCTTTCTCTACGGTACGCGCACACCATCTCACATTCCGATCTCTTCTCTACTGTAAAAGGACGCGCACACCATCTCGACATTCTAATAAGTAAAAAGTATTCCTCCTAAGATTAAACACCCTAACCTTCACATGTTTTCTACCGAATTTTTCTAAATTTTTGGGGTTTAGGAATATTTTACCAATGTTTGTGGATTTTTAAGGTTATACCAATGTTTTCAAATTTTTGAAGGTTTTACATATGTTTCTAGATTTTCTAGGGTTTTCCACAAGTATGTACATGAAGAACCAAGTGCCAAGATGCCCTCATCAATAGATGGGAATATACAAGGGTGAGTTCCATGCATATATACAAGAATAAGATAATATGGATCAAGGAAAGAGGGATTAGATTCAATAATATGACAAAATCAAGCCAATGAAGAGCTAGGAAGGAACAAGTATTTCTAGTAAAGCTAGCCAAGAAACAAATGATAGAAAGAAGTACAAGATTATTTATTAAAAAGGGGATAAAGTTTCCCTCAAACATGGTAAAAGGAATTTTAAAAACATGGATGTTTTCAATGAAGATGAAAAAAAGTGTGAATTATATGGATAAATATAGAAAATGTAACAAAAGATTGGTGATGAAAAATAGATAAGTCAAAGGCACAAATTATGAGACAAAACAAAGACTAACACAAGAGTTTGAAAAAGGTCCAAAAACACCGATAACATATTAGTCATGAATTCTCATCGAGATCCATTGTGTGCACATGGAAATTAATTACTTCTCGAAGGGAATATGTAATAGGCAATAAGTGAAGACAACCTAGCCAATGTGTAGGAATGATTAATATTGATAGTTGAAGGGTGAATGGAGGGTGGAAGGAGATTCATACATTACTCCGATGCCATCTATGAATCCATATCCCCAATGGATATGTATCTAATTATAGTCACAACATTTCTCTACTACCATCCATGTGTCCATAGCCCTAGATAGATACTAGAAAAACCCCTAGAGATTTTTTTATTTCTTTTCTTTTTGCTTTTGATTTTTATTTGTTTTCTGAAAACTTGTTTTAGCTCTCTCAATTGATTTTATAAGGGGTTAATAACCACTGATGGATTGATGGAAGGATGTGGAAGTGATTTTGATGACGACATTGGATAGTGTCAATGGAGTTACGCCCAAAGGTCTTCACAACAAGTCTTATTAAATGTATGATAGTGATAGGATATCTAAGAGGTCATTAGTTATTTAATTTACTAAGGTATTAAAATACAAGGTCAAATGGATACAATAGAGATCCATGCCACATAATGTGTAGTGAATAGACTAACCAAAAGATCATTGAATGGATGAACATGGTGGGATACTTGTAGAGGATATGAAAAGAAAAGGAAAGAACATCCATGTGTATGTAAAACCTTATTTTAATGTCTGATGTTTGTGCCTTTAAAGTTTTGTAATGTTTTTTTTTTTTTGGATGATTTTTGAATAAATTTTTGTTTTAGGTATTTGACAGTTTTGTGAAGGGAAAATGTAAAGATAGAGAACTTTTTCAAGCATCAAGGAGATGAATGAAATGGATAGAGATCAAAATGGCATGGGGGAAATATCCATGATAGGGTAGGAAGAATATGATAAGATGGATTAGAATTTTGGGACCAACAATGTCACTCCAAATGATAAGATCCAACAATAATGTTTGTGATTTCTTTGATGAGGGAGACTAGGAGTTTTTTCTTATCAAGAGTGATATTATCTCCAATATCAATGACCATTGTGAGATCATACTCGATAAGTGATTGTAACTTATTAAGCAATATGGATTTTGTATGTGGGATCTTGAGTTCCCTATTCATAGTTTTTGCACTTTATTCCATACTTGGCATTGGCATGGGTTTACATTTTTAATTGCATTTGAGTTTTGTATTTTTAGTTTTTTGATTTGTTGGGAGCTTTGGAGCTCTTTGGATTTTTTATTTTAGCTCGATGGAGAAATTTTTATGCTTGATTTGGTTAGTCCCAAAAATGGGAGGGAAATTGGATGTTTGGGATTGATAATAGGAGTGGTATGGATGATGGAGGGATTGCCACGCTTTTAATAGGGGGTGATATGATGAAGGAATAGGACATGGTACAAGAATTGATGGTAATGGGCCAGCTAGAGGTGTCCTAAGAATAGAAGAGAATGGGCTAGGAGATAGCCCAATAATGGAAGATAATGGGCTACTAGGATGTGGCCCAAGAATAGAAGGTGATGGGCTACTAGGAGGTGGCCCATAGATAGAAGATGATGGGCTACTAGAAGGTGGCCCATAGATAGAAGATGATGTAATACTAGGAGGTGGCCCATAGATATAAGATGATGAGATACTAGGAGGTGCCCTAATGATGGATTTTGATTAAAGAGATGTGATATTTAAGAAATGATTGGGTGGTGAGAAAATAGGTGAGGGGTCAATGACATACCCAAGTGTTTCACCATGTAATGGGAAATGCGATGATGGGAGGATAAGAGGAGGTTCTTTTTGGATAATTTTAGGTTGTTCTTCCTTTCTAATGTTAGATTGATCATATAACTTATCCTCCTTACTTAAATATGTGTATGTGTTGAGGTAAAAGAGAATCCTTGCTAGTGATATTCTATAGAGATGTCATCGTGTAACTCCATGAATTCTATGATTGCTTCTTCACTCTAAAAAAATTGATCGATAGGGGTCATTGTTGGTCGATGATAGAAGGATGATTTCATGGAAGAGGTCCAGTAAGTGTTGAAGATTTAAAATATGTTTGATGGTGGAGATGATAGGATTGGAAAGGTTTGACATTATTATTTCCGAAAGGAATTTTCTAGTGCTTTGAAAATATATCTTAGCACATCATTGCTTGTTAATTATTTGATGTGGACATAAATATCGGTATTTAGAATATTGGGGAGGATAACCTAAGGCATGTTTGAAATGACCTGAGGGTCGAAGATAGATTGGATTTGGATTTCTAGAATAAGATGATTCAAGATATGAGGTAGATTAATATTTAGGATAGGGAGGTATTGGGTTTCCTAGAATACTACATAGTGCAAAAGATAGAAGAAGGGGTCGTGTGGAAAAGAGAGGACCATGACATATGTATCCATAGTTGAGAGAGAAGAAGAGGGTCCCATCGTGCGTGCTATATGTATGCATTCTAAATTAATATAAGTTAATGAAAAGAACCTAACTCCAAGTAGATTCATAACCTAGTTGATCCAAGTAAAAACATCCCGATAAATCATAAAGAAAAGCTTAATTACATGCATAAAACATTAAATCTAATATAAATGCAAACCTCCTTTGATTGTTGGATGTGTTTCGTGATTTTAGATACTTCCTTTATGATCCGAAACACAACTACACATTATCAAACAATTTCTCGAAGCAATAGGAGTATATCTCACCAATATGGCTTGATTTCCATTTTGGTTCTTCTCTTCCTACTATTTTGCAAGTATAAAAGGCTAGAGAGTTAACAAGCCTTCCAATAGCATGAATTTTTTTTTCTTGAGTATTATTGTGTATGTTTGGACAAGGTGTAATAGGATTCTTATATAGTTTTCCATTTTGGGAGAAGCTCATGACCTAGTGAATGTAGGATAAAAGGAATTTGAATTATAAAGGGACAAGTATGATTAGAAGAGATTAATTACAAATTAGCAACTCATGAGAGGTGGGTGATTTAATTAATCAACTAGAGTCATTAATAGACAAAGTTAAGTTTATAGAATCCATTTAGAGATGATTTAGGGGAGATTAGTAGAGTTTGAAGGGTTTTAGAGGGTTTTAACCAATAAGAGGGTTTATTGATTAAATAAAAGATTGAAATTTTAATTAATTAATAATGTTTAATTAATTAATTAAAAGAGGATTATAGCTAATGGGGTGTCATTAATTGGCATCCAGGATGAGGGATGAGACTAGTTAATTAACGAAGTTCCATTAATTGACTGATGTAAAGGGAATGTTAGATAATTAGAAGGAAATCACTAATTATAATGAAATGATGATAAAGAAGACAATTAGTTAAATTTAAATATTAAAGTTTCACATTCAAAATTATGTGTCTACAAGACTACTCACCAATTTTTGAAAGTACCTAGGGAATCCAATTTTGAGTAACTCTACAATAAAGCTTTAAATGAACTTGACCCTTGTTTACAAATATCCTTATAATTTTTCTTAAGGCACTATAATGAAGGGGATTTCTTAGTAGTTGAGAATAGGATACCACTAAAGGGATTGATTGTTGATCCCAAAACTTTATACAAAGTATCTCTATGTGTGTTAGCATCAAAGTGTCATTTTTGTCAAATTTACTCCATAGATATAAGTTGGAGAAAAGATCACCCAACATGGATTGTCAGCCTAAAATATGGGGGATTTCTTAAGGGAAATCATGGTGTCGAATGACTAGGAAAATAAATAAGTCGATTGGTAGAGAAATAGTTCATCATTAATGGTCGACTAGCTCTCCCATGTAATTTAGGTAGGCTATTTTGAATTCAAAACTTGAAAACAAATATAAATAATCCTTTGGCATTCGATGAAGGTAGTAATGAAGTATGCATACTATTATGTTACCCATTTGGAGAATGAATTAATATAAATGTATTGAGATTATTATAATATGATTATGTTGTGAATCCTTGTAGTTATTAGCATCTATGGTGTATTTATCATATTTTCATATGTATTGAATGTTAATGTTTTCATTATCATGTTATTATATGGTCATCATTGATTTAAATTATTTAACATGAATCTTAACCACTAGTTAGGAATATTCCAAGGTAATGAATGAAAACCCTTAACATCCCCTCTAGTACCTTCACTCCAAACTTATAGGATCATGAACCCTCACATCATTTAGATGAGCACTTGGTTTGATACTAAGTGATATACTAGTTTATGAGTAATTATTTTCAAGGACTACTATTGAGGTGTGGACCCTTTAGTAAGACTAAGTAATGTAAATTATGAATGCACATGACCATGTCCAATCCTAAAAAATCATTTGGAGAGAAAAATTTGTGACTTTTTGGAAAATAAGGTTGGTCAGCTTTACAACGATGCTCCTAGATTGAGCACATACCTGGTCTATAGAGCTCGATCCTTTGTATAAATGTCTATAAACACTTGATTTCCATAATTAGGTTCTTGATGATATTAATTTATATTATATACCTTAATTATGAATTGCATGCACAAACATAGATTTAAAAACTATTATATTCCCTCCTAAGGCTTGCAAATATTTTCTATTCTCTCAATATACTACTTAGACACCTATAAGACTAATATATTGCACATAAACATCATACATATTCTTTCAAACTTCTCCACATATTCACTTGTTACATTTTATTTCCCTTAACACTACTTTCTAGATCTTGACATAATGTCATACAAGGTTTTCCACTTTTTATGGTTTTATTATTAAAGGGGAAACAATCATATTTTCTTATGTTCATATTATTTCCCCCTCCTATTAGACATTAATGCAAAATTAAATCTCTTAGAGTGGTATAAATTAAATTTATATCCACTCATAAGATCTCCTCGATAAAATTTCTGAAGTCTTATGCAAATCTTCCATAAAATTCCATAAATCAAGAGTAGTTAACATTAGAGAAATCTATATAAATTAATAAAACATTATAAACCATGTTAAGAGTATACACTTCAAATTAAAAAGCACATCGAAGTAAAATAAAGCACTATCAAGTGTCTACACACCAAAGAGAACTTCATGTGGTTATACTCTAGCAAATATCCATCTTCAAGTACTCTTTTTCAACAATATACTTTAGCACTCTATCCAATAGTCATAAAGGGTACAATCTAAAGTATATTTATTTGCAAAATCGCTATTACGTAAGGGAAATTTTAGGGGAGGAACTCTATATTTTCATTTATTCTTACATGAGCACTAGAATAACTATGTGGATTTTTAGCCCCTTATTGTTGGGATATGTTTTAAAATACTTCATTAGAATCAGTAAGGGGTTGACCACGAAGGGTATTCTAACTCCACAACACATCTCTTTTATTTATATAATGGATATTTTTCTTCAACACAAAAACTAGGGTTTTAATGATTTTTGTCATGCTAAATGTATATCATGAAAAATTGAAATAAAATTCCATGACGAAAATAAGCCCACACTCAAAAATCCTAAACAAGGTAATGTAAACTTCCCTTTGGCAAATGTTTGACTATGCGAACCCTATCATGGCCAAGAGGGATGTGCTAACTAGATTTATAAATTGTGTTTCATGTGCAAGTAAGGTGGTGGGAATCATTTCATGGGTACCTTGTGATCCACTTTGAAGGAATTTCTCCCAAAGGCCTAAAAAGGCATATTTTCAAGACTTTTACACCTAATGAATGCCCTATGGAGATGAACCAAGAAGAGATAATGCCTCCAAGTAGTGTGTGATAGAGATATAACATCATTAGAGAAATTTAGGGAAGTTATGTGAGGTGATATAGGTTTAGGAACATGTTGTGTAACACCTAGATCCTTATAGCACAATGTAGGGAAATGAAAGAAGTGATAAATCTAGTGAGCTTGTGTTGAATGGTTTAGGAACCTCAATTAATTTTGTGAAGTTACAAAATACTCATCGGAAATCTAATAAGGCATAATTCACATTGAAAAATTTTTTGGGATATTGTGTTAACTAGATTTTGAGATATTGGCCCGACAGTGTAAGTGAAGATCCTCGATCCCGGTGGAGATTCAAATGAGAATTCTAGGAGTTCCAAAGGGATTTGGGACCTGATTAAAAATTAAATTGAATATAATTCAACCCTCTACATATAACATTGTTTCATAGGGCCATCATGGAGAAATTTTTCATCTTCAACATCATTAGATCTGATCTTGATCGTGAGCAAAAACATCTTCTTCCATAATTTGGAGAATTTTTCTCTCCTCTCTCTTCATTATTTCTCCTCTTCTCTCCACCATTCTAATTCTCTGTTGTAAAAAATCATGATTTTTGTTTTATTCATTAAAGTGACTATGAAATATTTGTAATGTAAAATTCCCTTTTGCAATTATAAAAAGGGGAATTATTTTGTGTTTCCTATGGTCATTTGAAAATTCACTTATAATGGGAATATGAAAAGTCATGTGGGAGGTAGATGAAGAGATGGATTGTAAAGCTATAAAAGGATATGATCTCCTCATTATAAAAGGATGGTTAATCTTGTTTACTAGCTCCTATACTCTTTCTAAAAACAAGTGATCAAATTCTTCTATTCCTTATCTAAAAATTTATTAACTCCATCTCAACTTCATACTATGAGAAATTGTAATTGTGAAATATCATGCAAGAAAAATTTGTGTTGGTTGTATCTTGTTCCTCTTATCTTTCCATAGTTTCTTCTCATTGAATGCATGGAACTACTATTGATTTTATGTTGGCAAACTCTACATGTGTTATTTGCAATATAAAATCCCTTCTCATACTTTCTCTCCTCATATTTCTCCTCATCTTTCTCCCTCATAATTCCTCCCTTGTGTTCCACACAAGCACTTTACCTCGGTATAGGGAAGTATTCTTGTTTGATCCCTAGTCATAAGGCCACCCCATAATTAGAGTAGTGTATATATGTTTCCTTATTTTCAATCAATGGAGTTTCCCCATTCAAGTAGAGGGACCTAGTCCCATAAAGCATAGGTGAAATCCAAAATTTTCCCACTTGAAAAATTTTTCCATGATTTGTGGGGAATATTTTGCATATTCTTCACCCAATATATGAACACAAAATCCATAAAAATACATATTCATAAGAACCAAAAAACTCATAAACTTGAAATTCCAAATTCCCACAAAAGAAGTGAACAAAATTCATATTTGAGTTTATTTAAAGTCTAAAACTAGTTTATCATAGATACATTGGATCCGAGAGGAAAATAGGAAACCTTGGTCCTACCTTTGGATAAATTCAAAGATAGCAAGAGTAAATCATAAATTCTCATTACCTCCTTCCTCCTGTGACTTCTCACATTGGTATCTCAAGTGGTGTTGAAGATCCCGGTCATACCTCTCTAGTTTCATCTTTAGTTTCTCTAATTCTTCAAATCCATTGAATATTGAATTCCCAAGTAAATAAGAAAAAGAAGAACTGAATAAGAATTTGGAGAATAATTTAAAAGGAGAAGAAAAAGAAGAATAAATGGCTTAAGAGAGAGAAATATCCTAACCAATTGTTCCAAGGTGAAGGAATACAGGTCCACTTTCTCTTGCACCTCCTCTTCATGATCTACCAACAAGTTCAATCAATAACTTTCTCGAAGTTAAAATGCGATGGGACACAAATTCAAAAGAAAATGTCTCTTCCTTCATCACATCATGCAGAGTTCTTGGAATCAAACATGAAGATGTGATGTGAGATTATTTGTATAATCTCTGTAAGAAAAGGAAGTGGAATGGTTTTATCTCCTACCATATAGATCCATCACAAACTAGAATAACATAAAAAAAAATTGAAGAAAGGTTTAAATCTACTGAAGATTTTCAAGACCTCATAGTTAACTAGTTAAGATGAAAAGGAGCCCATTGAGACTATGAGATACTTTGTATCTCTTTATAGTAGGTTGTTAAAGAGGATGCCCTTTGAATTTTTTTCCCTCTAATTTCAATGCAAAATGTTCGATTAATTCTTAATCTCCTGAGGTAGGATTCATCCTCTAAAGATCATTACCTATGAACCTTAGAGAAGCTTGCAAATATGTCATTGAAGTAGAGGATGATTTGATCTTTTTAGAAAGATGAAGAATCCAAATGGTGTTGAGTTGTGGAGCTCAATTACTTTAGTTTAGCATGAAATAGAATCTTGTTGGAAAATACAATAACCGACATCGATTAAGGGTGAACCTAGAATCGATCATCCAAGACCGGACATTGGTCGGTATGACCGACATCGTTAGGAAAGGGAGGAACCTGGGAAGCGGTAGGTCTAACCGACGTCGGTTACCTATGCGAGGATGTTTTAATTAACTCTTGGGAATTAGATCTATTTTTAGCATTAAAGTATATCTATTGATTGTAATTGCATGGCTAAGTGCCCTAAGTCTATAAATGACTATATAAGCATAAAGATAGGGTTTAGAAGTAAGATATTAACAAGAATTAGAAAGAACTTGCAAAATTTGGTGAGAGAGAGAATTCTTGGTGATGAAACAAAAGCTTGAAGAAAGAAAGTATTGTACATTTGAGAGGTGTGGAAGATTGTAAATCTTCATTATATATCTTGTCAAAGCTTTGGATAATAGATTGGCTTGTTTCTTGGTGGATGTAGCCCACACTGGGTGAACCACGTTAAATGCGGTGTTGATTTATGTCTCTTGTTTTTATATATTTCTTCCGGTAGAATATCCACTTTTATTTGCATGTATGCTCAGATCGATATATTCTCTAACAACTAGTATGCTAACCCCAACAACCGGTATCGAGCTTTGTTTGAGGGCTTTATGTGTTGACAAATTTACTTACGAGAGGGTTTTCGATTGAGTGGGAGCTACACAATAATGGCAGAAGAAAATAAATACAAGGTAGAGAAATTTGACGAATGAAATTATCAATTATGGAAGATGCAGATTGAGGATTATTTGTATCAAAGATATTTGTATTTACCGTTGGATGAGAAGTCTAGACCTACGAAGATGACTAATGAAGAATGGAAGATTCTTGATAGAAAGGCTTTGGGATCTATAAGATTGAGCTTAACGGAAGCATTTGTGGCTTCCAATATTATAGAAGCAAACTTCTACAGTAGAGTTAATGAAATCTCTTGCTAATTTATATGAAAAACCTAGTGCTTCAAATAAAGTTTATTTGATGAAGAAACTATTTAGTTATAAGATGCATGAAGGTGAATCTGCATCTAGTCATTTGAATGATTTCGATCTATTGTAAATCAGTTAAAATTAGTTGCAATACCATTTGATGATGAAGTAAAAGCATTTTTACTCTTATGTTCTTTTCCTGATAGTTGGGATAACTTGGTAATGGTTGTTAGTAATACAACATCTGCTAATAATGTTTTGAAGTTTGATGATGTGGTTAGTATAATCTTGAATGAAGAAATTCGTAAGAAGAGTACAGAGGAATCATCATCTGGAAATGCTTTGAATGTAGAAAGAAAAGATAGGCAAAGGGAGAGATCAAGAGTAAGAGTAATGGGAAATCAAAGTCAAGGGATAGTTGATCTAAATCCAGAAATAAGGGAATTACTTGTTAGAAATGTGGAAAGAAAGGACATGCAAAGAAAAATTTTGTTAGTCAAAGGAGAAAAGGAGAACCAACAACCAGAAAAGGTAAAGAAGCAAATCTTGCTACATCAGAGGTAATGCAAGATGCTCTTATTCTTTCTTTAGATAATAGAATTGAATCATGGGTTTTAGATTCAAGAGCTTCTTTCCATGCAACCCCTAATAAGGGTTATTTTAGAAATTATGTCTAGGGAAATTTTGGGCATGTTTATTTGGGTGATGATGAACCTTGCAAAGTATTATTGGTAAAGGGGAAGTTCATTTAAAATTGCAGAATGGAAATACATGGGTATTGAAAGATGTGAGGCATGTGCCAAGCCTCAGGAGGAATATTATTTTTGCAGGGAAACTAGGTGAATCTAGTTGTATGGTTACTTTTATAAGAGACTCTTGGAAAGTCACCAAGGGTGATTTTTTTGTGGCAAGAGGTAAGAAGGTAGGAACGTTGTATTTATCTACCTATATTATTGATTCTTTTTAAACATTATCTACTTCATATTTAGATGTATACATGTGGCATAACCGGTTAGGTCATATGAGTCAAAAAGGAATGCATATCTTAAAGGCTAAGGGTAAGTTATCAGATTTGAAAGATTTAGATCTTGATTTTTGTGAGCATTGTATCTTTGGAAAGAAAAAGAGAGTGAGATTTCTCAAAGTTGGGGAAACTAAGAAGGAGCATAAATTGGAGCTTGTACACTCAGATGTGTGGGGACCAGCTCATGTAGCTTCTCATGGAGGATCCTAGTATTATGTTACTTTCATTGATGATGCTACAAGAAAGGTATGGGTTTATTGTATTAAACACACATCTTATGTTTTGGAGACTTTTAAAAGATGGAAAGCCCTTGTTGAGAATAAATCAAATTCTAAGTTGAAGTCTCTTAGATCTAAAAATGGTGGTGAATACTGTAGCAAGGCTTTCAATGATTATTGTTTAGTGAATGGAATACGTAGAGAAAGAATAGTTCCAAGAACACCACAAGAGAATGGTGTTGTAGAGAGAATGAACAGGAAAATCATGGAATGTGCTAGAAGTATGAGGATACATTCTAGTTTTCCCTTATAGTTTTGGGAAGAAGCAGTTGATATAATGGTTTATTTGATTAACCGTGGGCCTTCAAGTTCACTATATAGAGGAATACAGAGGAAGATTGGACCGGAAAAGAGGTAGATCTTTCTTTTCTTACGCTTTTGGTTCAAAATCTTTTTGTGCATGTTGATAAGGAAAATAGAAAAAAATGGATGAAAAATCCAAGAGATGCACTTTCATTGGTTATGGATTTGGTGATTTGGTTTGCGTTTTTGGGATTTAGAGAATTCTAAAATTATTAGGAGTCTTGATGTTGAATGGAATGAAAAGAGAATGTACAGGATCAAATTTTGGTACCCAAGGATGAGCTCTGTTGAGAATTTTTTGAATGAAAATGAACTCTCGATTTAAAATAATTACCAATGTGGTTACACAAGAATCGGTGTCGGTTGACGGCTCAACCGTCACTCGTTAGAGGAACCGGTATCGCCATCGAGGATCTAAACCAAGCATCGGTTAGAAAAACCGCATCGGTTAGAGGTGACCGACATCGATCACCGTCATATTTGGATAGGAATGTCCAGAGGCCCAAATTGAGTCTCGGTACCCCAAACTCCTATGATAAGGTCATAAGGGTAAGTAAACTTCTGAAATATTTACACCTTCTCTATTTTATTTATTGTTGGTGATAGTGGTGAACTAGAGAAGCTTTAAAGAAGAAATGAAGGATAAGACTCGCTCGTTCGGTGGGAGCATGGCATGGATGAGGAGATGGACTCCTTGGACCAGAACAAAACATGGGATTTGGTTAAGGTTTCCGAGTAAGAGAACATTTCGAACAAGTGGGTTTACAGGATTAAGGAAGAAGAGGGTGGATAGAAAAGGTATAAAGGAAAGGCTTGTAGTAAAGGGATTTACATAGAAAGTAGGTATTGACTTTGGTGAAATATTTTCTCCTGTTGTTAAGATGACTTCTATTTGTACTGTATTGAGTTTAGTTGCAATAGAAGATTTACATTTAGAGAAACTAGATGTGAAGACAGATTTTCTTCATGGTGATTTGGATGAAGAGATTTATATGTAGCATCCACTTGGGTATGAAGTCAAGGGTAAGGATAAATTAGTGTGTAGGTTGAAAAAGAGCCTATATGGGCTCAAGAAAGCTCCAAGGCAATGGTACATGAAGTTTGATAGTTTTATGCAAGAGCATGGTTACTTGAGATGTGAATCTGACCATTGTGTTTATTTCAAGAAGCTTGAAAATGGGAGCTATATTATTTTTTATTATATGTGGATGATATGCTTATTAGGATCTAGTATGCAAGGACATTGGTGAGCTTAAGGAAAAGCTAGCTCACACATTTTCTATGAAGGATTTAGGAGCTACAAAAATAATCCTTGGCATGCAAATACATAGAGATAAGAAAAACAAGAAATTGTATTTATCTCAGGAGGATTATATCTACAAGGTGTTAGAAAGGTTCAATATGTAGAATGCAAAACCTGTTAGCACACCTATGGTTGGACACTTCAAATTGAGCAAAGATCAATGTCCTTCATCACATGAGGAGGTCAAATACATGACACGAGTGCCATATGCTTTAAGCATTGGAAGTCTCATGTATGATATGGTTTCAGACCAGACATTGCACGCACGTGCAAGTGGGAGTTGTGAGTAGATATATGGCTAATCCAGGTAAAGAGCATTGGAAAGTAGTCCAATGGATACTCAAGTATTTGAAAGGGACATCTAGCATACAGTTATGATATGGAGGTTTGATATTTCATTATGTGGCTATGTTGATTCGGATATGGCTGGAGATCTGGATGGTAGGAGGAGCACTACTAGATATATTTTCATAGTAGGTGGAATGGAAGTTAGCTAGATTTTGAGATTGTAGAAGGTTTTGGCTTTGTCTACTACAGAGGTAGAGTATGTTGTAGCTACAGAGGCTAGCAAGGAGATGATATGGATGAGTAGGTTCATGGAAGAGTTGGGAAATGAGAAAGGTGATTGTAAAATATTTAGTGACAAAGTGAGAGAGCACAATTAATTTGGAAAAGAAATCATCGTTTCATTCAAAGAATGAAACACATTCATTGAGGTATCACTTCATACCGTAGGTTTTGGAGGATGGACAGTTGAATCTGGAAAAGATTCATATGAGCAAGAACCCTGTGGATATGCTAATGAAGCCATTAGCAAAGGAGAATTTGGAGCTACACTCCACTTATGTTGGTCTTGAGTTTGAGACTTGAAGAGGAAGAAACAAAGCTAAGGAAGGATCCAAGAATGATGTTGTACAAGTATGGTGTAGTAATTAATCTCCAAGTGGGAGATTGTTGAGTTGTGGAGCTCAATTACTTTAGTTTAGCATGCAATGGAAACTTGCTAGAAAATACAAAAGAATCGAAATCGGTTAAGGGAAACCCAGATCGGTCACCCAGACCAAAGCATAGGTCGTATGACCACCATCGGTTAGGAAAGGAGGAACTAGAAGTGGTTAGGTCTAACCAGCATCGGTTACCTATGCGAGGATGTTTTAATTAACTCTCGAGAATTAGATCTATTTTTAGCATTAAAGTATATCTATTGATTGTAATTACATGGCTAAGTGCCCTAAGTCTATAAACAACTATATAAGCATAAAGCTAGGGTTTAGAAGTAAGAGATTAACAAGAATTAGAAAGAACTTGCAAAATTTGGTGAGAGAGAGAATTCTTGGTGATGAAGCAAAATCTTGAAGAAAGAAAGTATTGTACATTTGAGAGGTGTGGAAGATTGTAAATCTTCATTGTATATCTTGTCAAAGCTTTGGATAATATATTGGCTTGTTTCTTGGTGGATGTATCCCACACTAGGTGAACCACGTTAAATCTTGGTGTTGATTTATGTCTCTTATTTTTATATATTTCTTCTGGTTGAATATCCACTTTTATTTGCATGTATGCTCAAATCGATATATTGTCTATACAACTAGTATGCTAAACCCAACAAATGGAAAGAAAATGGGTTAATTTTGTAAGGAAGGTATCACCGACTCTCTTGTTTAAAATTTTGTAATATGAATTGAATATAATATAGAAAAAAATGGTCTAAAATATTCCTCTTCAAAATCATTAATAGGAATCAGTTGCAGAGCACCCGAAAGGCTTTCCTTGGAAGCTCCACCTACACAAACATCTTGTGTAACTTGGGATGATGAATAAGATGACACAAAAGAATATGTGGGATGTGTAAACATTAGGTACTTCAAATATTTTTCTCGATGAAGAAGACTCTGTGATCGATTACAACTATATAGTGTTTACAGATCCAAAGATCAAGTAAAAGAGGACCTATCTAGTAATGAGAAAGACAAATCAAAGAACCCTCCATTGACGAATCTACAAAAGAAAAAATCAAAAGGAGGATCACTTCTACCCTCTCTCATGTGATCAACAAATAATAATCCCAAAGTCACCTCATCCAAAGCCAAATCTCCTCTTCCAAGTAAGTCATCATCTTACTCTCATGACAAGTCAATTCTTAATGTTATTTCTACAATTTCTAATAATTTTAATAACAATACCAATAATGCTATTCCTTATAGTAGTTAACCTTTTGTTGTTACTACCTCCTACATAAATTACACTTCCTATCATTCCCACATTGATATCATTGACCGTATCAAAAAGATAAAATCCAAATCTCTCGAATATGAATATCTAAGAACTCACCCTAATAAATTTGAAAATATTGATCAATTTTTCAAACAAAATAGTTCTAAACCACCTTCTCGTAATTACCAATTGTAGAAAAACCATATCCCATAACTATCTTTCCTCTATAGCCCCCCACCTATGAGTAGATAAAACCATTCTATCTTGCCTTATTGATCAATGGGTATAGACTAAACAACTACATCATTAATTCTGGAGCTTCAAATAATGTCATGCCCTTGAAAGTTGTAAAATCCCTTGGCCTCACTCTTTGAACCTATCAACGATTAGTGTTATTGTATGGAGACAACGGAATTTACTATCATTGGTCAAGTTAAAAATGTCAGTGGCCCTCACAGAATTTTTAGACAAGAAATTCAGCCCCAAAATACTTGTGGTAGACATTCCAGCTGCATATGGCATCTTTCTCAACAGGAAATTTTGTGGGAGATAGGTGGAGTAATGAAGTTGGATTGGTCATATGCTACAATACTAATCAAAGGTGTGATGAAAAATTGTTTCCTATCAAAAATATGAAATACATTGTTTAGAGAGAAGTTGTCCCACAATAGGAACTTGTGTATGCCAAGAATCAAAATACTAGAATTACTTTGTAGCCTCGGAGGAAGATGTGGAATTTCCTTTCTTGATTGGTCCAAGTATACCCCTTCCATTGGGTATAGACTTTGACTTTCAATTTGATGATGAAAAGGATTAGAAAGAGCATGTGCATCCAAAAGGAAATAAGGTAGTCCTCAAATGAAAATTTATGTAGAAAAGGAGGATGTTACTAATCAATATGGGCATGAAAAATCAGAAAATCAATTTGATGATGAAGAAGAAGTTTTCTCCTTCCCATTTAAAGAATAATATTCCCTTGATGATGAATGTACGGATAGTAAAGTTTTTGAGCCTCTCACAGAGGATGTTGATCATGAAGGAGAAGAAAAGTTTCAAATAAATCTTCAAAAGAGCAAAAGAAAGTTCATTACAAGATATACTAGAGGTTTTAGATATGACAGAGGACCCTCAGCTAAGTCTTGAACTCTTAATTCAATCCATGGATATGCAGGATAGGTATGAGGCCAATTCTAGTTTTTAGTTGATATGAAAATGTTTCATGATGAGATAGATCAAAAGGATGAACTCAATAAGCCTCTTGAAACATCCATTGATGCACATGAATGTGGAGATGAAATTTTCTCCTTCCCTTTCAGAGAATAATATTATATACAAGATGAATTAAAATAAAATTATATGTTTAAATCTCCCATAAATAGTGTCATGTATGAAGATAATGTCTCTATCACGGAAGAGCTCATCACATCCCATGAAATCCTTGATGAGACAATGTATTGATAAACCAAGAAGTCAGCAAGAGGCCATTAATGATATGGAACAATTCAAAATTCCTATCAAGAATCATCCCATAGGGGTAATGACCATGGAGCACCAGACATGTGAAGATCAAATGCCCAAGAACGAGACTAATGATAAATGTGATGAGGTTGATATAATTGAGAACCATATGTATGAAAATCATGGGATGAAAGATAAAAAATTATCAACATGGATAAACAAATAAGATGAGTTCATGGCACTTACAATTCTAAAACAATTGAGGAGGGGTTCCTATTTCATCGAACTAATGAATTGTTCTACAAAACATCATCATTTGAAGTTTCCCATGTCCAAGTAATACATTCCAAGAAGAAGCACTACATAGAAAAGTGGGTTATCCCCCACATGTACCATAGGTGAATATAGGTTTGTGTGTTTCCCTTTTTGTTGTATGTTTTTTTTTCATGTGTTGTGTTCAATAAAAAGGTTTTGTTGGTTCATTCCTCGTTATGCAATGACTCATACAGCCCAATGGATAAGGCATTAGTACTCTTAGTTTCTTAAGATTTGAAGATTCAAACTTTCTTTGTCCTCACTTTAATAAAACTAAAACAAGTCCCTAAGATAGATATAATTGTTGGTATGCTAAATTTCTAGCATGAAAATTGAAAAAATATTCCATGACAACTAGGCCCACACTCAAAAATCCTTGAACCGGGTAATGTTAACCTGCCCTTCGAGGGGGCAATTGTTGACTATGTAAAACCCATCATGGCTCATAGTGTTGTGATAACTATATTTTCAAAGTTTGTTACATGTGCAAGTAATGTGGTGGGAAGAATTTCATGGGTTCATTGTGATCCACTTTGAAGGAATTACTCCTGAGGCCTAAAAAGGCCTATTTCCAATACTTTTTCACCTAACAAACACCCTCTAGAGATGAACCAAGAAGATATAATTCCTCCAAAAAAAATTGACATGGCATCATTTGAGGTAGTTTAGGTAATTTCTAAAAGGTTATATAGGTTTATGAATAATTTTGTGTAACACCGTGCTACTTATACACGGTGCAGGAAATGAAAGAAGTGAAAAAACTAGTGAGCTTGTTCTAAATGTTTTAGGAGCCTTGGGTAATTTTTTTGAAGTGTCCAAATACTCATATGAAATATAAAAATTCCTACTTCAAATTTCAAAATGTTTTGGGAGATTCCATTATTCGAATTCAAGATATTGGCCCACATAAGTGCAAGTGATGATCCTCGATCCCAGTGGAGATTCAAATGAACATTCTATGAGTTCCAAATGGATTTGGGACCTCATTCAAAATTAAAATTGAATATAATTAAACCTTATACATGGCCTATATGATACGTTAGACAAGCATGTCATTTTCTCTTTGGTGGCGCTTATGCCTTCCAACATACAAGCTTGACCGCAGAATCAAAAAGGGGTAAATTTTGAATTTCAGGAAGAATTGGATCCTGAAACCTATGGTAATGATCTCATAAGACCATTTGGATTTAAAATGTAATAATTTTTTACTATGTTACTCTCATGGAAGCTCTGGGGTGGAAAATCACTCTCGGTGTCTATTTGTAGAAGCATTATTGGTGAAGGCAGACTTTTTAAAAGCATCCAAGTCACATTTTTGCACTTTGGATGCAACTTTTCCACCATTTCACTTGGTTCAAAGGTGTAATGGGTTAAAAAGTGTGACCCCAATGAGGAAGGTTGAGTTTTAAATTTTTTTAGTCATTTAAGTGATAACTTAAGTGTTAGGTGAGTGTTAACAACTCACAAGTCATCATGTCCCCCTTTTATGATGGGTTTGACCCATGTTGCACTTGGGAAGAATTTTTAAAAAAATTTTCACGTGGTTCAAAATATAAATGGGTGAAAAAATTGTGATCCAAAGGGAGATACTCTTTTCATCACTTAAAACACCACTTTGGGTGTTAGGTGAAAGTTTTCAATTCACAAGTCAAGTTAGCTCCTCCTCATGGTAAACACCCCCAATGGCACATTTTTCCAAGAATGCTGAAAATTTTCACCACTTACTAAATTTTGTAAGCTGAAATGGAGGCTCATGTACCCATTTAGTAAGTTTTCACTCACCCTCAACCCGGGTTAAGCCAAAAGTGACCCAAGGTGGATTTGAAGGTGAATGAGCTAAACTAGAGTTACAATGTGGGTATAAGCCAACACTTAGTGAATTTTTGGATCATTTTTAAAATTATCCTTCCCTCAATTTTTCTCCTTTGCTTTTATGTTTTTGAAACTCTTCCATAAACCCTCATGCTCAAATCATCTTTTTGCTCATATCTCACAAACCCCTACTCGATTGCCATGAGATTTAAACTACAACTTTCTTGAAAAAATGCCTCTAAGGAGATTATTTACATGTCCTCATTGGTTAACCATGCCATTTTATACAAATATATTATATTTTCAGCCAAAAATACCCATTTCTTATATCTACACAACTCCAACAAATGAAATCCCTGAAAATTGGAGCAAAGGCTTGAAATGAAAAACACAAACTTCTGCAAGTGGTTTCGTTTGAATTTGACAACGGAAAGAGAAAAATTTATATTTTTAGTAAGTATCCATGGGATAACTTAATAAAAATATTAATTCCAATAAAAATGTGCATTCATACTCCTTATTTCATTTCCTATGATCGAGACACTCGAAAATTGGCAAGATTGACAAAACTAGCAAAATTGGCTAAAATAAGGCAATAATGATGGATATTCTAAAAATAGTAAATGTGTGAAATGAGATAAAAGTGGTCATATTTAAATCCTTCACACATCCCAAAATTTTCTTGGCACTCACAGGAGCGTATCTCTCTAGTTTCAAGTAAATTCCCACATTTCCCAATGCGGTGAGCAAAAAGTGCCAAAATTGGAAAATGCCAATTTTTGTCCCTGAAAGCTATTTCAATTCATTTCTCATGGGGTGAATAATAAAAATATGGATGGAATTTTTTATTTAATTATTCTTCCCATGCTATGGAATAAGAAGGATTTTGTCTCATGCTTCACTTCTCATCAAGTGCTCTACAATGGCGTAATCCAGATCATGATTGTGTGAACAAAGTGCATCCAATTTCTCCCATGTGAATGGTTGATCATGAAGATGTGATAGTGTCTCAAGGATTAGAAATATTTTCTCAATAAGGGTATTTATCTTCCAATGTTTTCATTTGTATAATTATTGAATTTTCATCACTCCTCTTCTCAATGTATCTAGGCAATATCTGAGAGGTTCATCATTTCATGATTTTTCAAAGAGTGGAGTGTTCAAAGGAGAAATATTCATCAATAGAGAATAGGAGTGTTCAAAGGAGATATCTTCATCAACAAAGCATAGTAGTGTTGCAAAGGGGCATTATGGAGTAATTTTTAGTCTTGTACATCATTGGAACTAATCTTCATTAAATGTGGAAGCATCTTCATCCATTATTTGGAGCATTTTTCTCTCTCTCTCTCTTCCTTCTTTCTCCTCTTCTCTCCCCTTTCTAGTTCTTCGTTGTAAAAAATCATGAATTTTTGTCTTTTTCATTAAAGTTACTATGAAATATTTGTGTGGTAATATGAAAATTCATGTGGGGGTAGATGAAGATATGGATTGTAAAGCTATAAAAGGAGATGATCTCTTTATTGTAAAAGGATGGTTAATCTTGTTTACTAGCTCCTATAATTTTTCTAGAAAAAGTGATCGAATTATTCTATTCATTGTCTAAAAATTTCTATCTCCATCTCAAATTCATACTATGATAAATTTTAATTGTGTAATATCATGCAAGTAAAAAAATTTGGTTGTATCTTGTTCCTCTTATCTTGTCATAGTTTCTTCTCATTGAATGCATGGAACTACTCTTTATTTTATGTTGGAAAACTTTGCATGTGTTATTTGCAATATAAAATCCCTTCTCATAATTTCTCTCATCGTCTTTCTCCCTCACAATTTGCTCCTTTGTGTTCCACACGAGAACTTTACCACATGTATAGGTAAGTATTCATGTATGATCCCCAATCTTAAGGTTGCCCCAAAATTAGAGTCTAGTGTATATATATTTCCTTGTTTTCAATAAATGGAACTACCCCATTCAAGAAGAGGGACCTAGTCACAGAGCGTTGATGAAATCCCAAAATTTTCCCACCTAAAAAATTATTTTTCCAATATGATTACATGTGCATGTAAGAGGAATTTAAAAGAAGTTAAATTATATTCCAATTAATTAAAGACAAAGATGAAGTGACTCGGTTTTAAAATAAGTGTAGAGTATCAATAAACACTAGATCTCGAGTAGGAAAAATGCACCACATGCTAATGTCTAATGAACATCTAGGGCTTCGTTTAAGAGATAAATCACAATCATCCTTGTCACAACCTATTTTACCCGATTCCAAATCTGCAAAATCCTACAAAGCAACATAAAATATAAGTAAAAACAGCCTCTTATGTTTTACTCTATTTAGTATCTTCCCGATTGAATACAACTTACTTGAAACATTTTACATGTATTGTTAGATATGAATATTGGATAACTTATGTATCAATTCTAATTTTGCATTATTTTTATAGTTTCACTCATAATTAAAGTAAATATAAAATTTATAGGAAACAAGGTTTTAAAGCTAAATTTAATGACAAAAATATTGAATTGAAAGTGTGATTAAAGTAATATTTCAACTAACTAATAATAAACTATAAGCCCTCCCATGAGGTAATTTATCGACTACCTATTTCACCGCATATTGTACTTAAATGAAAATCGAGTGTAACCTCATATCTCTCCCTCTACCTATGGAGGTTGATACAAGAATTCATTAATCTAGAGCATTTATGTTAATGTTTTTTTTTAGATTAGGTAAAAACAGGATCGACTCCCGTGAGGCCATACATGAAATATTACATCGTTTGAGCTCACAAAAATATGTAGAAGGATAAATAGGACCAAAGGGAGTTAAACATTCTTAACTCCAAAGAAAGAAGGTCCAAAAACTAGCCTAATAGAAAAAAAAAACAACCAAAAGAAATAGAGACAATTTTCCAAAATTCCACCTAAAGTCAAAGCTCATATACAAAAGCATTAATTTTTCTTTTGGCTTTTAGGAGGCTTTCCCACCATGGTAGCAGACTTCAATTTGTTGTGATCATGCTCCAGCTCCTTCTGAATCTTCTCCTCCTCTTCCTCATCCTTGGATTTGGTCATAGTCTCATCCTCATCCTTATCCTAGAGATGTTGCACTGGAATGGTATTTTATTTTTTCAGCCTTCTTCACCACTTCCAATTTAGCCCTCATTTCACAAAATTTTTTTCCAATCGGTAAATTTCCCCGATGTTCTTTCTGGGAAATTTTTTCAATCATACCTTCCCTAATGTCGGAGTTAGTTTGCCTCCTCTATAACCTAAACAATAGTCTCCAAATGTTGCACCCTTTTCTTCAGGTCCTCATAGGTCCTCATCCACAATCATTTTACCTTTTCCCTTCAAGGGCCCTTCATCCTGATTAGCCCTAATTTCACATTATCCCCCTCCTCGGCTCTATGTGGGCATCCTTTCCTCACGCATCTTGGTGAGACATTCGGCCAGGGTGATATCATCATCCTCCTCAATAGGGGGCACAAGTTTGGCCGAAAACTAGTTTTCCATTTTAAAACAGGAGGAGGATGAGGCCTTCATGAATGGGGGTATCCACCTTCCCCCTAAAAATATCTCACATAGGTCGACAAAGACATATAAAGAAAGAAAGGAATGCTCATCATGATTTTGTGCCTAAACATGTTTAGCAAAGACAGATGATGGGTATAGATCTTGCGATACTTGCCTTTCAGGGTTAAATACTTCATAATGTGAAGGAAAACTCTTTCCACACCCTTGGTATGCACAATCAAGTTATGCCATTAATGAAAAAATGCACTTTTTCCTTATCGACGAAGAAAGTGTTAATTTCATGGTCACACTTTTCTTGTCCTTGAAAATTTTGAGCCCTTTCATCTCCATTTCAGTGACCTAGGCTATGTCGTGTTTAGATATCTCAATCTCCATACCCCGAACAACCACCTTTCCCTCATTCCACACCATACCAAAATATTTGGTGAGTGAGGGATCATTGCCCATGCAGGTTGGTGATATATTTTCTAAATCCCCCAATTCTAAGCATATGCCACATAAAAGGATTGTTGACAATGTTGCCATGGCTCAAAGGTTCCACCCTGACTTTTTCACCTTCCATGGTGTTTATTTTGTTTCTCCCAAAGCAAAACTAGTTGCACCCTATAATTGATAATATCAAAATGGCCTTTTTAGAGATTAAACCCTCACACTCGATCTTATTGCCATGATATTCGTACTAACTAAAATCACTCGTGTGAGAGATAGAGGAATTATTGTGATCTTTCATATTGAATAATATCATTAATTGATGTGGGGATGTCATCACCTTAAGCCAGACCTTGAAATCATGATAATTCACCCCCACATTAGTAAACATGTCCACACATTTATTCCCAAGGAGGGGGTATGGTTGATAGAAAAATGAATCAAAACCTTTAAGATGTTCCCTAACATCAAAGATAATATTTCCTAAGGCCCAATTATGAGAGTGGTTCTTATTGATAACATTAACAATGAGAAGAGATTCACCCTCAATAAGAATGTGTTTAATTCCCTTTTCCTTAGCTAAAATGACCCCCATAACAGATCTCTAGCCTCAGCCACATTATTACTTTGAATACCCAGAGGGCCAAGCATAAGCAAGGATCCAATCACCTTCATGATTTATGATGATACCACCTCCCCAAGCCAAACAAGGATTACCTTTTGATGCACCATCAAAGTTTAGTTTGAAACTATTCTCATCGGTTTAGACCATTTGATGGTTGATCGAGGTAATTTAACCGGGGAGGACTATAGGTGAACTGTTTGAGAACTTCCTCTTCCTTCCTAGGACATGCTTTTTTATCTTCCCTTTGAAAAGTTTGGTATTTTCTTTAATAGAGGAGATCAATATAGCACTGACCTTTTTGATGTTTTCTTTCTGGTTTCTGAAGATGAGGGCATTCCTTTCCTTCCATAGGCACCAAAAAAATGAGGGAGGGACATCTTCCAAGGAAGCCACAAGGACATGAAATCTGAAGGGACACTCCCATTGCAAACAAAAATCCTCAATGGTGTTGGGTTGAAACCACTGCACTTTGAACAGATCCATAACCTCAGTTAAAACCACCTATGAGAAAGGACATGAGATAAAAAGGTGGTTGACACTTTCCTCCTCCCTATTACAAAAACACACCTATTGGGAATAACCATGCCCCATTTCCTAAGGTTATCCACAAGTGAGGATTTTATTTTGAGCAACCAGCCAATAGAAAATATTCACCTTGGGAAAAATATATTTCACCCAAATTCTACCCCAATACTCCTTTTGGAAGGAATATTTGAAGTTAAGGAGATAGGAATATTTTACCGTATATTCTCTAGATTCCTCTTCTTTCCAAATGATTGTGTCCTCCTGATGTTGAAATATGGGAATGTAGAATTTTCTAATTTAAGATTAAGATCAATGAAAGGATGCCTATCCCCATTGAAATTAGGGGGAACCAACTCAACCTAGTTGGGTCTCTCATTGGAGAAGTCCCAATAGTCCTTGACCCAAACTTTACCCCTATCTTCAAAAAAAGTTGTAACACAGTTCTCCAAGGCTCCTCCTCAACCAGTGGTTTCTCTTGCAGCCAACAATCCTGCCAGAAACAAATGTTATTGCCCTTGCCAATATTCCACTTTATACCTCTACTCAATATCTCCTTCGAAGCGAGAAAATATCTCCAGAAGATGGATCCGCAGGGAGATTGTCTGTAAAAAAATTATCCATTCTACCAACATTCCTTAAGTATTTCCTCTTGATGATATTAGTCCATAGACCCTCCTCTTTTATCACTCTCCAACCAGCTTTGGCCACCAAAGCTTCATTCATATATTTTATATTCTTCAAGCCAAGGCCACCACATTCTTTGGGTCTAGTAACTTTATCCTAGGCCACAAGAGGGAATTTGAACTTCTCCTCCACCCCTACCCAAAGGAACCTTTTATGAATCCTTTCAAGTGAATCTAAGATCTTAGTTGAAATTTAAGAGTGACATAACATAAATGGGAATGCCTTGAAGTGAGATTTGGAGAAGCTGAATTTTTCCAGCCTGAGTGAGGAGGGTTCCCTTCCACGTGGCAATTTTTCTATTGACTCTCTCCAACAAATTGTTCCAGATAGAAGGATCTAGTCTCTTATGAACAAGAGGCATACCCAGATAGATGTCTAGAAAAGTCTTAATCCTACACCCAAGGATGCGAGAAAGTCGACTTGAAATTGATCCTCCACATTGATGAAAAAGACTACACTTTTGTGGAAATTGATGAACTATCCTGAAACACTCTCATATTCATTCAACACTTTCTTGAAATTAGAGGCTTCATGTATAGAGTCTTTTCCCATCATAAAATTATCATCCACAAACTGGTTAAGACATATGGATGGGAGGCCATTAGAAATTTTAATACCCTAGATAAGATTAAGAGAAACAACATGGTTACAAAGTCTACTTAAATATTCAACAACTATAATATAAAGAAAAGGAGAAAGGGGATCTCCTTGTCTTAGCCCACGCCCAACCTGAAAGAAACCTTAGGTTTTCCATTAACAATAATAGAGAAACTAGTAGTGGATATACAAGCCATGATCATGTTAATAAAGAAATCATCAAAACCAACCTTGGCCATGATGGCCCTAAGAAAGGACCACGAGACCCTATCATAGGCCTTATGCATATCTAACTTGACAAGCATGAAAGATCTACCAAAATTTTCAATAGAGTGAATGGCCTCTTAGATAACAAAAATGTTGTCAAAATTTGTCTACCTAGAACAAAATCTCCTTGATTGGGTGAAATGAAATTAGTAATCACCTTTCTGATCCTGAGAGAAAGAATTTTGGTTATCAACTTGTAGCTAGTATTACAAAGGTTGATTGGTCTAAAATATTTAACATCCTTGGCTCCCATCATTTTAGGGATGAGGACCAAAAAGGTATTGTTGATTTATTTTAGGAGTTGTCCATTTCTAAAGAAATATTGAACCATTTCAACCACCTCCTTCTTAATCACCTCCCAAAAATGTTGGGAAAAAATTACAAGGAAACCATTAGGACCAAGAGATTTATCAGGTTCCATTTCAAAGAGACAAAAATATGGTCTCTTTTTCCCAAGAATGATCAAAAGCTCTCTATTTTCCTATTGGGATATAGTGTTATGGAAGAGCCCAAGCACCTTATCACGAGTAGCCACTTCCTATTCCTAACACGGGAGAAAAATATCCTTGAAATAATAATAATAGTATTATTGATTTCTCTTTCATCGATAGTTATTTCACCATCATCTCTTCTGATTTCCTTGATCTTGAGCTAATTGGTCCTAGTGGTAGCAGTGAAGTGAAAAAACTTGGTATTTTGTCCCCTCATTTAACCATTTTACCCTAGATTTTTGCTTCCAATACACCTCTTCTTTAAAAAGATATCATGATATTCAATGAGAAATTTTGTTCCCGACTCTTGAGGGAAGGATTGAAACCATCCACCTCCATCAGTTCTTCTATAGTTCAAAAAGTCCTCCACAATTCTACTTTTTTCTTGGAAAATATTTCCAAAGGTCACTTTTTCTAGATTTTAAGGTTATTTTGATATGCTTCAGCTTGAAACTTAATATTAACGTCGAGACCCCATGAACTGGCACCTCCCACCATTCTTGAATTCTATTGTGAATATCCAGGTGTTAGATCCACAAATTTTCAAATCTGAAAGTTTTAGCTTTTTTGGGGATAGCCATACCCAAGTTAAGGAGAATCAGATTATGATCGACCCTATTCTAGGAAGAGAAGTTAAAGAATAGAGTTGGTTAATCATACATAAATGACTCACCACAAACCTATGTAGTATGATTTGGATAAGGTCATACCCTGTTCTTCTATTGGCCCATGTAAATTTAGACCCTCCCAATTCTATATCGAACAAATCATTCTTCATCATAAAATTACCTAGATCATCACATACTGTCAGTGTAGGAGATGGAACCTCCTTTTTTTTTTCAACAGGGAGAGGGGAGTATTGAAATATCCCCCAATAATTAGTCACATCTTTAAAAATTTTCCGAAACTTAAAAGTTCCCTCCATAAATCCCTCCTACCACCAACCGTGTTTGGGGCATAAATGTTGGAGACAATCCAAGTATTTTTGAATCTATTTCAGTGAAACTAATGGCCACATGACCAACCGATGCAATAAGTATCTCACCTTTCACCACCTACTGTAGATTCCAAAAGGTAAAAATACCTCCTAAGGAACCCATTGAGTTTACACCTTCCCAATGTCCATCCTTCCAAACAATCCTACTAACCTCTTTGAATCTATCAAGACTCATTTTAGTTTCTTATATCATCACTATATCAGGCTTATATTTTTCCTAAGATCTTTCACTATTCTATGCTTTTACTGGGGTTTTCAACCCTCTTATGTTCCAAGATAGCAAAATCATTTGTTTCTATTTGCATGGGAGAACCCCAAAGTCCTCTGTAACCCTTTGTCTATTTATTTCTTCGCAGAGGTTTCCCTCTTCTCCTTATTGGTTTTCCTTCCCTTGGAAGTTGACTCTTTTCCAACATCATTCTCTATAGTTGCTCCTTGTGTTTGGTTTGGTCCTATTGACTTTGGAGTTTGGTGAAGACATAACATCTAGTGTATCCCGAACCACTCCTCCCATCAAAATCTCAAAATCATTTAAGGTTGTGATGATATCATCCTGCCTCTATCTGAATGAGCTTTGTCTTATTGATGAAACCTCCTCCAACAAAGTTCCAAGTACCACCGAAGGTCCCATTTGATGCTAATATTTATTGTGAGTATCACCGTTGTATTTTCCATTATACAAATTGATGCTACAAGTTCAAATATGTCATTCATGGCCTCATCAATAATCAAAATATTACATTATATACCAATCAAGAGGAATATATATCGACAAGCCAATGAGAATTCAAATCTTAAAATATTCAATGACCCATTACCTCAACATAAAACAAAACATGAAGGCCATCCTAAGATTCATCATTTATATAACATGTATCTTCCTCCTTCTTATATCCATCCATTTTATTTCATTATTAAAACTATCATTACTAGTCCACCTCCACAACTTACCATCACATTAGATGAGCACAAAATTATGGATGATGATTCAAATATCAATATACTTTCTATTTGATCTTATATTAATCAACAACCCATTCAAAGTGTTCATATCAAAAATGAATGATGTGAGAATATATGTCCCATGACATTACTTAATTATTTGGGATATAATGAGAAACATTTATAATCTACTTTTCAATCCATTCGATCATATCTTGGACATATTATATTACCCCTTCAATTTTGGAAGCTATCATATCTACACATGTCTTGGTTATTTAGAGCCTTGGGACATGTAACATGTTACTATGAGACCTTGGCTTTAAAATATTTGTGTTATCGCATCTAATGTGCATAATTGTGTTAAATACATCTATTGCAATGAAGTTGTCAAAATTCAAGGCATCCCTTAAGAGTCTTATTTGGCACCATTTAAACCCTAAATAAATAAATAAGGGTTTGATATTATAATCACTTCCTTATTTTTTAACAAGCATAAGGGTTGTACATGTTTTATATTCTAAATTAATTAATAAAAATTAATATACAAAACATAATATAGATTTTAAGGCAAAGTGTGAAATATAAAATGATAGAAAAAATATTTAAAATGAAGAAGGTAAGATTACTTAGTTAGATAAGGAGATATAATTTAGATATAGATATGCATACTAGCATGGATATAGGAGTGCTCCATCTCTAGAATTGTGACTTTAAACCCAAATGGTACAAAACCTTACAAATATATATTTTAGGATAGTATGGTTTAGTTTTGGGATATAAAATATTTGAAAAGGATATTTTGGTACTTTGTAACTTCTAGTGGTCATTAGTAGCTTAGAAATATACTTCATTGTTTGATTTAGGATTCACAATTATTTGAAACTTTCCTATAGTGACTTGAAATGGATTAAACCTTAGATACATGCACTAGCAAGTTTCAAGCACGTGATTAGATAAAAGAGAAAACAATGTGTGGTGGATTTAGATTGACCCTCATGGTCAACCCTTTCTTAAACCAATCCTATCATTAGACTACATCCCTTTGAAGATTAAATAAAACTCCATGTAGTTTTCCTAGTGTATGTGTGATTGTTTATACAAATATAAGCTAAGCCTCTATCATTTCCTCATGTCTCTTGACATAAAGAATAGTAGGAATAATTATAGATAAAGTAGAATTTACCCTACACATTAGTTATATAATGTGTTGTGCTTTATATTTTGACCCTTAGAAATTTTTACAAATTATTATCTTTGACTTGTCCTTTCTTTTTTGGGGTTGGGTTTGGCTTAACTTGGGGGTATGTAGAATGAAAGGTATGGCTCTAGAATGTTAGTTATCTTGCTTCATACTTATGTGGGCTGAATATATTAGGTTGTGCATTTAATTTTTGGGATTTAGGAGATCATGGAGTTCTTTAGGAATATATTTTGTAATGAGTTTTTAAAGTTCCAAGTAATGATAGGTGAGTTCTTTAGTGCATTGTATTTCTTATATAATATTTTATAGGTTAATTATAACATTAAGGTTGACCTATATTATATTAAATTACCCAATGAAAGATATAAAAGTTAATAAAAGATTAACTAGAGCATGGGAGAAATGATTGTATGGGTTATCCCATAATATATGTGACTTTTGTTTGTTTTGTATAGTTTTGGACATGAGATTCATGATAACAAAGTAAGATACTAGCAGAGATTCCTTGGAGTGATACCTTTCTTTAGATACATGTAATTGATTATATGAATGATTGATAATTGTGTAGGGTAAATAAATTTATGCAAGATAGGGATATATTGTAATGCCACTCCAGTTCTCACTCCTTTACTTATCAATTGATCTGGTGATAGATTCATGTTTGAGAAACTTAAGAGAATAGTATGATGAATTATTTTAAATAAATTAAAATGAATTGGTTACATCTCTTGTTGTCACCTTTCCTTGGTAGGAATATGTATGAAGATCGCAAATCTGACTTACCGCCATTACCCTCACCACTTGGTTTTGATTTAGTGTGGTGGATATTAGTGATCTAAGGTTACTCGAATTATATTTGGATAATGATTATATTGGTTAATTTCTCAAATACATGTATATTAACTTGTCATCTCTATTTGGAATATGCTAACCTGACTCTGACAAGTTGCTTGTGAGGCACCCATTACGTATTGTTTCCATTACTTCTTGTTTCATTGTTGTTGTGATGAATGTTATTGAGATAATGATATTATGATGTTTTATATTGATGGATCATGTTGCTATATGTTATTCACTGATGATTGTGATTTTGAGTTATATATTTTTGATATTGGATCATGTTTCCATGTATCATTGGTAGAATAGATGTGGTAAAATCTTATTCAATTGATATAGTTTAGTCATTTTCATTATGATTTATATGGATATTTTATCATGTCGAGCAGATTTGAGGTTTTCCTTGAGTGTGCAGGATTTGTAGGTTACACCACTTGGTGAACATGGGACTGTGTAGCACTACAAAGGATTCCTAAGTCATCTTACCGAACCCTTTTATCTCACCTTGTTTCATTTTGGCCATTGTTTACAATTGGGGAATTTGGTTGATTCTTGCATGTGAATTTGATTTATTCATATTGTTATTTTCCTAACCTTGAGCACCATGGTAAAATTTAAATTACTTCATTGCTCACCTAATTTTGATTTCTTTGTGCTAATGAGGTCATTTGGGATGATTTGTGTTATGGGGTGTTTTAGTGTCTTGAACTTGTTTAGGGATGTCTTGGGAGTTGCTAAGAAAATTTGTGGGGACCATTCCTCACCTTGATTTTCTCATTCAAACCCCAAATCCAAAATTTAACCTTTAAGGGCATTTTTAAGGCTTGTATTAAAAGGTAAGGGTCTCCTTTACCTTAAAATTGGTCCATGGGACCTAACCTATGGGTGGGGGAAGATTTTTGTGAACCCAAAAATCCTCTTCCTCACTCCACCCTCTCTCAAGTCACTATCTAAATATTTTTCCTTGTCTCACATGTGTGACCTTGGGATTTTGTGTGGGCTTTGGGGGCTAATTGGGATTTTTTCCTCTTGCATTTATTGTTTTGGGGAACATGGAAAGTGACTTGGATGACATGGAGGATTTTCTTAGTTAGAAGGGTGACACATGTCACCCTCCCATGGGTTTGTGGGATGGATATTTTTCCTATATCTTGTTTGAATTTTGATGTTTGGGGATTTTTGGTGGAGAACTTTGGTGGGGAGATTTGGGAGCTTAAGGAGAAAAAGAGCTAGGAGCTTGTGGACTTGAGCTTGGAGTGTGAGGTAGGTCTCACACCTCATTTTATTTTGGTTTAGAAAACTTTCTTGTATGTGTGTGGATGTTATGGTTGGTAATGGTTTTTAATTGTGGGTTGGTTTTGGGATTTTATATTCTTGAGTTTTTGCTTTGTTTTTAAATTTATACCTTTGTTTTTCTTTGCTTCTCCACTCCAATGGGTTTTGGATTTTGGAGGATTTGGGAATGGGAGGGGATCAGACACTTGAGATTCAACACGTGATTCTTAGATGCACGTGACTCTCGAGAGGTTGTTTCGGGACAGCCAAAATGTGTAATATTATAGGAATCTTAATGGGAAACTATAGGAGAATAGGGACTAAGATCGGTAGTGTGAGTTCCTAGTATTTGAATCGACAAAGAAAGGGAATTAGAGTCTATGTACGGGTAGCATAAGTTCCCTATTGTTTAATTGTTTGATTTGATTTATTTGCTAAACTACATTGAAAGTTTGTTTTAAATAAATAAAGAAAGTAAATTCAACATAAATAAAAGACAAGTGTGTTTAATCTTTTAATTAACCAAATTCATTCCCAATTAATTAAATAAAATGAAATGAAATACCATCTATTTTATTTTTCTGAACAAGAAATGAATTAAAATAAAACTAATTAAACAACTAACATATTTTTGTATTTTTCAAAATTTAAATAAAACAAATAAATAAACTATTCTACAGACACATGAAATTAATTAAAATAAAATACTACTACTTCTAATAAAATAAACTAAAAATAGAGAATAACCAGATGTGGCTATTCCTCTATTGCAAGGTTGTCTGACAATTCTATTCTAAAAGAATGTATTCAAAAATTATTAATCTAAATAAAATAAAATAAACTTCTTCTGGAAAAGCTTCTACCTCAAGTTTTCTGGAAAGGGAAAGCTTCTCAAAAGCAATTTCCTCTTTTTCGTATGAACTTTCCCAACAAAAGTAAATATAAACTAATTAAAATAAATAAAAGATGTTCAAGGATTTCTTCACTTCTTCCTCCAACTAATCTCCCAAACATATCCATAGGATAATTCGGGAAGAAGTTATCAAGGCAAGATGTATGCAAGAAATGTAAATGAATTTATAAAATAAATACTATAATTTATAAAATAAATGCATTCGAAGTGATACAATATTCTTCTTCTACAATTATACCAACTCAAAAAAATGCATTATTTATATTCTAACAAATACAAATTAATTAAAGCCTCAAATAATTCAAGTACAACCCCAACCTAGTTACTATTGTACTATGGTAGCTTCCCAAAGATGAGATGTGATTTTTATCTCCTAGGCTTTGTATATTCTTCCAAAGATGGAGTCTAATTGATCCAATAATGCACGAGATATTGGTTGGTAGAAAAGAAAAATGAAATAATGGTTGTTGCTGGCTTGGTACAAGAAATGACTGAAAGTAAATGGTAGGAAAGAACAGAGCAGGTAGGAAATTTTGAGTGGCGAATATTCATTAATTCATGAATATTCTAGTTTTTGAAATTTGAAATTGGCTAATTTTTAGGGTAAAAGTTAAGACCAATTTGCCATTCCCGTGAAAAATTTGGGTACAAGTTAATTTTAGGGGTCAATTCGCCATTCCCATGAAATAGAAATTTGTAGAATTCACTCGAATATAGTCATCATAACATATTTTTATTATCATCGACATCATATAGTAATGTCATTACCAATAGCATAAAAATATTGTTTCCCGATAGCATTTTTTATGCTGGCAACAAATGACAACATACTATATGTTGTTGGTGCCAGAAGCATAAAATATGTTACCGATCGCTATCATATAAAAAGATAAAGCATCGGTAGAATTTAATAGTGATGTCATGATGTCTTGATATTTGCCATTTGTGTGAAAGATAATTTTCACATATTTGCCAAATATTTTCTAAGGCTTTTTTTCGGAGGGACCCTTAAAATTTTCCCTAGAACAGAGAAAAAAAGCTAGTTGTCTATTTGGTTCCTCTCAAAATTTCAGCAACATAACTTAACCTCAAGAATATGAAAAATCCAACCTATCATACGGGTAAAATTTTGGCTTTTATAAAATCTAGGAAAGAAGAATTCAATTACATGTGTCGAAGAAGAAGTGAAAAATTAGAAAAAGGAGAGGTATTCAACATTATAAACATAGCCAAAGAGGAAGATAAAATCAACACGATTCCAATGAGTCCAAAAATAGGCAAAACGGTTGAGAAATGAGTGAGAAAATCACTCCCAAAATCCAAATGTGCGTTGAAAAATGTGTGTTTTAAGTCATTGTTTTTAAGTAACATGATTTTTGTAAAGGGGTAAAGGGCGTTACACAACACATGATATGGGCGGTTGCACAAACACCGCTCAAGACAAAGAAAAAGCTAAAAAGTGGTCTTACAAGAAAAATAAAAGTTTTTAGACAAATGTAAGGGTTGATTTGAGTCAAAGGAAGGATGTAGAGGAAAGGGGAAGGATCTGGACCTCATTTTTACCTTGGAAGAATTTTTTATCATCATTGGATATTTTACCATTCGACAATGTAACATGTGTAATTTTGGGTGTGTACATATTGCCCCCTTAGAGAATCGTTTTAGCCATGAAGAGGCATAAAATGTGAAGTTTGAGTATGACGCTCCCAAATGGGAAAGTTAGAAATTATACCTTATTCACCAGTGTGTTGAAACCATGCTAATCCATCCTTCCCACCACCTATAAAAGAAAGACGAGAATCAAGTGCAGATATAAAACATGATTAACAAAATAATTTTAAATAAAATGACAAGATTACGCATCAGTATCGGAGAAGGTAAGAAATATACATGCTGCGTTAAGGCGTCGATTTTGCATACACCCACTTAGAATAACATTAGAAACCCAAACTATATATATATATATATATATATACATATATATATATATATACATATATTATGGATATGTATATACATATATATATATATATACATATATATGTTTATATATATATATATATACATATATATATATATACATATATATATATACTATATATTATAGATAATATATATATATATATATATATATATTATATATATATATATATATATAACTTCTACTACTTTTGAAAATTCGTGTTTTAAAACTCTTGATTTATGGCAAATGTTTCATTCGTGAGTATGGTTAAATTGGAAGGGATTTAGAAATGGTGGTGCCATACCCAACGGAAGTGAAAAGGGCTCGAGAAATAGGTGATATGTGAGAGACTTGGTCTTTTGCGTTAGTATTTGGCTTGTTCTATTTGAATGCATGTAAGAAAAACTTCCATGAAATTCATAACTAGAGCATCGTAAGGGGCCTCAAAGAGCTAGATAGGTAGAGTACCTTTATTGCTTAGCCTCATTTTTGTGTATTTATTGATTTTTTGTATTTTGGCTCATGGTGAGCATTTTTACCATACTTACCCTATGGTTTTAATGAATTGTACATGAGAAACTGACATTGTATATATACATATAGACCTTTTTTTAGTTCGGCATTCCTTGTAAGAGGTGACTTCATTGTAGTTTTCTTCATTTGTGTACTCTTAGATGGTTTTGAATTTCTAATATTTTTTATGTTTTATGAATGCATGTCATGGATGATGATGTAAACGTCTAAACAAAATGATAACATTTTGTGTTTTATATATGATGTATATGAGAACATATTGTAATTTAGAAATTTTATTTTCAAGCAATATTTAGCACTTTTGTTTTATTGGAAAAATGTGATGAAAAGCAACATGATAATAAATTTAACTTGCTCCAATCCTAACTCCACACATCCAAGAAATGTGAGGGCTCATCACCGAGAGCTAGGAAGGATGCAAGTTATGTGACTTTGATGAATGAAGATGGTGAGAAAAGACAAGATTTTGACAAAGACCCAACTAGAACTTACAACTCAACCCAAAACAAAGTCAACTAACCAGCTCAGAATGCATTTTTCTTGCAATTTTAACTATACTTAGATTCTTGGATGGCCTCCTGATTGAAAAAATTTGGTTTTAAGTATTAACTCTCTTACAACATACACATCTGATTCATTTTCTTGGGAATGGTAAGGTTTCAAAGCTAATTTATTTACTGACTTATTGACTTGTTTAATGAGACCCCCTACATCTTTCCCCATGATACAGTAAGAAGCATGAGATCATCATCGAGGACAATATAGAGGTGAGTAATGGCACTTCCTCCTTTCCCAGTCTCACGCTACTAGTAAGAAGTGTGGGCTCATCACCAAAACTGGTAGGGAAAAGAAGTGTGGTGTTATTTTGAAAAAGAAAGAGTTTTTGTATTTATTGTTTTATTTATATTTTTAATTATTTTTGACTTTGACTTGTGCTTTTGGGAGGAAAAATTTCCCTAGCCCCAAGCCCATGTAACCAAAAGAAGATGTGAGGGCTCATCCCCAAAGCTTGAGATAGGCGGACAAGAGCTCCGGTGAAATGTCTAGATTACTTTTGTTAAGAGATATTTTCAAGGAAAGATGTGACATCAAGAAGCTTCTAGAACATACTTATGGGAAAAGACACCTAAGCTAGAATAAACTATGACTAGAACTAAGTATGCAAGCCTTGGTAGGATCAATGTCAAAATTTTGCCTTAATTCTGAAGTGATGAAGTGATTACAATTTTTGTTGATAACATGATGGATACTTCAAGAGATATGATTAAGCATTTATGCCAACATGTTTTTAAAAGTTGCTTGAAAATTAAGTTTCTACATTCACAATTTCAAAGTATGTGAATGTAGATGATATGCGATATGGATGCAATAATATACATTGTGGAAATGTAAATGAACTATACATGTAAACATTTAGGGTGAATCTAGTTGAAAATGTCAAAAACCTCACCCCCAAGGTACACAAATGATACACATGATCTTTGAATTTTCTATTCTCTTGACAAGGGCCTATTATCTTGGGTTTAAACTTACAACCCTTGCCTATAATTGTATATATATGATCATATGGAATTGGTGTGAATTCATCCATTTGAAATAGGTCTTTGTGAACCTCTTTGTCGTGTTCTTAACATATTATTTTCATGTGGGCACGCTATGTTGATAAAATCTATTCCCTATGTTGGGAGTAGTGGTTACATTTGGCATTTTTGTGGTATGGGATTATGTCTCGTGGACACAATGAGCTTGGTTTTTGACATATTTATGTCTAGACCAAGGCTAGGAATGGAGGAATCCCTAGAGATGGATTTAATGGGTATCGTTTTGTTCTTAAATCCCTCTTCTTTTACTATTTCAATCATGTTTACACCTAGACCAGAATCATCGGACAGGAAGAGAGGCCATACCAAGGAGGCTACCCATTCCTTGCAGTTTAAAAGGGAAGAAAGATCGAATCGTCACTCTCTAAGAGTTTCATGATCTCTGTTGTGGTTTTAGTGGACATGACTTCCATAGATATTGACTTACCCTTATCATTTTTGGCCACCTCAAATTTTTGGTCATTAACATTTTGGAACATTCGCAGGATCTCATATTACGAATGGACCCCTAGTTTCTTCTTGAGATTCTCCAGATGTATGTTGAAGGGTTTAGGATCCCTTGAGAAATGAATATCTTTCCCAAATGGAGAAATCTAACTTCTTTAGAACAAATTGGAGGGAATATCCTTCATTAGTGAATCCAATGTCTACCAAGGATCATGTTATAATTTTTTTCTCCATGTCAATGATGTAAAACTCTACCAAGATAGTTTTTGGCCCAAGGGAGATAGTAGAATTATAGTTCGATTGAGGTATCCTTAAGACTTTAATACCCTCGTAATGTGTTTCTAGTAGAAGAAAGCAGTTAGTCTCCCATATCACAATTTATGTAAAAAAGAAGGGAACCACATTCACAATATCCTTGTTATCGAGCATGAATCTCTTAATGTAATTGTTATATACCCGCAGACTAGCAAATATAAGGAAGCATCGCCTCCTCAAGCTACTTTAACATTAGATGACATCTTATTTATATAAAAAAACAAACCCATTTTCCCCATCACTTTGTCCTGGAGGATGTATGTCAAATTCAATATGATTTATCTGAGCTCTAGGAGGAGGTGTAACATGGATTAAATGACCAATACCCAATGCATCAAGAAATGCAGAACAATGCACATGGGAATTCTTCAATAAATCTAGAAATGATATTTGAGAAAAGGTCTTGTTTAAATCCGATATCAAATCATAATCTCCCACCGGTTTTGACATAGTAGGAACATCATCCTGTAAGAAATAATGAGTATGGAGGGGTTACGAAATGTATTCCCTTGTCCAAGTTGTTTAATTTTGTTTTCAAACTCTAGCTCAACTAATCCCAAAATATTTGTATTGTTGTTTGAGCCAAAGTTAGGAGCAACTCAAGAGTTATCATAAGTTGAGGCCTCATGGTTGTTATTCCCTATAGGAATACCCTTGTTTATGTTTTGAGGATTCATTTTAACATCTTCAAGACGCTTAGGAAATGGGTCCCAATAGATGCCTAGGTTTACATTTGAGGTGTGATGGGTCCTATATGACTAGGTTGCAATGTTTCATTAGGATTTTCTAAGAACATGTCCACAAAGAGCTACTTTGATTCTTAGGGATTTTTGTATGAACTTGTTACAATCCCTACAAGTTCTAGCATCATGACCAATAACACGATGAAAACCACAATAAATATTAGGATCGTAGTCTCTTGGCCTTTGGTTCAAGTTTTGTTGTTGATTATAACCTTGGTTATAGTTCTAAAACTAGTTGTTATAACCATAATTCATTGCCCCTTGGATAGAGTTTTGGTATTGGTTTGGGGCCTTGGGCTTGAGCTTCTTGAGGAGGAGGATGATTGAAGTCAATTTTGTTGACAAAGTGGAAATAGAATTAGGGCTTCTTTGATCACCCATGTTATTATTTTTGTTATTATGATTGTTAGTGTTACTATTGTTTGTAAAACCAACATTCTTTGTTTGATCAATAACACCATTTTTGGTAGCACCACTATTACAATTAAATACTTTATGCCCTTGGTTTTTCACTTCATTATTTTTATTATTTGCATTATTTCTATTAGAGGTAACCAATTTCCCATTAAGACCATAAGTCTTACACCCACTATCAATAGAGCTTGGTCGATTCAATTGCACCTCCTAATAGTTCTTTTCAGAATCGTGAAAGGAAATTTCTGGACTTCTTCCCTGGTCTCTCGATTGAGTGAATGAAGGAAGAGATCACAAAGTTCCATTTGGTCTATGTTAGGTGCACTTGCAGAGGAGTAAAGAACTTGACGCCATATCTGAATGAAATGGGTGGCGAGCATTTGTTTTACTCATGTCTAATATGCAGAAATCCCGTATACATATTTGAAGTAACTTGTTCATGTCAAATGATCTGATGAATTCCAAAATAAGTTGTTTAAAGGAATGTATAGAAGCCTCTGGAATCCATTAGTACCAGTCTAAAGTGGTTCCCTTAAGGGTTTTTTTGAAATATCTTACCCACCACTACATCCCAAGGAAGAAATTCCCAGTAGCGATGAGATAGGCCTTGATGTGAGCATTTCAAATCTCTTTCTCCCTTAAATTTAGGAAGATCAGAAATGGGTGTGGAAGCATGACACCCCTTATTATGAAATCATTTTTTTAGTTATTTCAAATACTCGGTCCCCTAACTACCCATCGCGTAAGATTCTACTATTGAAGTTCCTTGAGGAGGAGGTAGAGGAGGAGGAGTTGGATAGGCTATAGTGTAATAATTGATTGGAATGTATGGATCTCCTAAATACAATGTATAATGATTAAGGAAGGTATATGGGTCCATATGGGGGACTTTGAGTACATATGCAGGTAAGGTGGAACAACACTAGGAAATGGGCTAGTGGGCATGAAACCAAGGAATGTCACATTTCTTGATGGAGCGACATTCGAGAACACACTTCCGACCAGCCCTGTGTAGGATAAGCATGAGAAGAGTGAGGGTATACATGTGGCATCTCTCCATGAGAATATCACCTCAATTTTATTGGAAAGGATAACCTTATTGCATAGTATGTTGCATTGGTTATGTGTTGGTAGGGGTATATCCCTTATTGTCAACAGGATACCCCATGTTATGCCCTCTTTGTGTAAGTATGTGGTGATGGTTGGGTACTCTCTAGTTCTCTAATCCTCCCTAATAAGGTGGAAATAACATCATGAGGCAAGGATTGAGTCTCTTGTTTGGGTTCCTTCTATGTAGGGTTTGGTTGATAGGACACATGATACCCCTTTATAAATTGTTCAATGTTGTCATTCTTGTTTTCCTTAAAAGCAGGATTCTTAGGATAGGTGGTCGATACATTTTTATTGAACCATTCTAAGATATGGATCTTTATATTATCCAAGGACTCATCTATTTGGAAAAGTAGATTAGAAAATGGCATGAAGATGTCATCTTCAAAAGATTGCATGCATGAAATGTAAGGTCTTGAAAAGACTCTAATATAAGGTCTAGTTTCACTGTAGAAACCATGTTGTTTGAATTGGATTAAACCTATTGTATGTTTAGAGCTTGATCAACCTCCTCTATTCTCACGTAACTTAGTAGGGTTTGAAACATAGCTAGAGGAGGCTTGCACATTATTTGTATAATTGTCAACCCATCCATAAAGAGAAGGGAAATGTCAGTTAAACATTTGTGTAATATCACAAATCCAAATGGACCACAAAACTATATACAGATATATTTGGTGAGGTATAGAATACCCACCAAAATAGGGAAGAAATGGAAAGGCGAGGTATAATCAAAGGAAACAAGAAGGAATTATTCCTTCATGTTGGGTTCACCAATTTTGTACACACGAGAATCAACACCTAATTCCTAGATACACGCAACCTCCCGAGGTCGTGTCAAGACAGCGTAATGTGAAAGATTCTAGGAATCTTAATGGAAACTATAAGAGAATAGGGACTAAGATCACGTAGTCTAATTCCTAGTAGTTGAGTTATCCAAATGGGAATTAGAGGTTATGTACATTTAGCGTAAGTTTCCTATTGTTTAATTGTTTGATTTTATTTGTTTGCTAAACTACGTTGAAAGTTTGTTTTAAATAAATAAAGAAATTAAATTCAGCATAAATAAAAGACAAGTGTGTTTAATCTTTTAATTAACCAAATTCATTCCCAATTAATAAAATAAAATAAAATACCATCTATTCTATTTGTTTGAACAAGAAATGAATTAAAAGAAAACTAATTAAACAACTAACATCTTTTTGTATTTTTCATAATTTAAATTAAATAAATAAATAAACTATTCTACGAAACATGAAATCCAAACGTACGTTGAAAAATGCATTTTTAAGTCATTATTTTTTAGTGATAGGACCACCGGTCTATACAGAGGGGCGCTTATGCAAGCATCATTGGGCATTTGTGCAACCACCAAGAGGGGTGGTTATAACTACCACTCAGAAAATGAAAAAACTAAAAATTGGTCTTACAAGAAAAATAAAGTTTGTGAACAAAGCAGTAAGGGTTGATTTGAATCAAAGGAAGGATGCAAAGGAAAGGGAAAGGACCTAGACCTCATTTTTACCTTGGAATATTTTTTATCATCATTAGAAATTTTATCATTCCGACAAATGTAAAGAAGTGCAATTTTGGGTGAGTATGAGGACCCTTATATTTATGCATTCTTGGGAAGCCATGAATGTTTTCTTATCACAAGAAGAGATAATGGAGGTATAAGGTTTGGGAGTTTGTGATGATTCTTGGATATACTCTTGGAGGATGTTTATAACACTCCTAATATCACATATTTTGGCACTATATGATTCTTCTCCCCTCTTCCCATTCCCATTTGTTCTTTGGTGGTTTTTGATTTTTGTTAATTTTAATTTCTTTTCTCTTGGCCATTCTTTTTTAGTGCTTTAAAACATTACTTTTCCCATGGCATCAATTGTATCATGTTATACCTCTTTCCCATGGTCTTGGGGTAGGCTAGCATGGTCTTCCTTTGGGAAGAAGACATGTGATGATACCTGTAGGTTGGGAGGCATATCAAGCCTTCATTTTTGGTTCTTTGAGCATGATGAATGTGAAGATTGGAGTTGCTTTTGGACTTCATTTGGAGGATTGACTAGCTGAGAGTTACCCAAAAATGGGCATGTTATTCCTTATTTGGAAGGATTGTTATACTTGAATTTTAATAGTACTTTTCTATTGTTAATAGGAGTTGTGAAATGTATCTTTATTGTAATGAAGGTTATACGAGTTTGGACTATGGGTTTGGGAACGATTGATATCCATTTGTATTGTATGAGAAACACCGAAAGGATTGTTGCTTCTCATTTTCTCATTCCTCGTTTAAGTTTGTTCCTTATTTTATGAGTTATAAAAATGAATAAATAAGAGTATTATGATTTGCACTAAGTTTTTATATCACATTTTATTACTATCTCAATGGAATATAAAAGGTTTTACTCCTTGTCAATTTATTTCTCTATCCAAATGATATGCTTGTTTTTATGAGTTTTGGAAAATAAAGAAAGAAAATTATTGGTTGCATTGTCTTAAATTTTAATATAAAATTTGAAAATGAAATAAGACAATTCTATTTTGGTAATAGATTAGAAAAACGCTATTTAAAAATTATGTTATGTGCCATTATTTATCTTATCTATAATAAGATTTTGTATTATCATTTAAGTGATAAAATGCTATTTATTAGACATTTATATATCATGAGGACTGGATATAAAAAATATATGAGACTTAAAACTAAGTATATTTCACCCCTTTAGAAATTATATTGTTAATCATTCAAATTTGAGAATTGTGTGTGTGTGAATAAAAATGTAAATCAGTCCTGGGCAAGAAATTAACATAGAAAGAAAGATTAGCTATCTTAGATCTCTCCTTTTACCTAGTACACACACACACACACACACACACACACACACACACACACACACACACACACACACACACACACACACACACACACACACGCCACGCGTTTGTGTGTGTGTGTGTGCACACGCACCAAAATACGCGTACACGCACACGCTTACTACGCACGCGCGCACACATTTTGGGGATAATGCACTTAGAGAGAGAGACACACACGTGCGTGTGTGTGTGCGTGTGCGCACGTGCGTGTGTGTGTGAATGTGAAGATTATGGCATAGTTTACACACACACATGCATGCACACGCATACACCTCACGCACACACACACGCACATGCACACGCACACGCACACGCATGCACACACGCACACACGCATGCAAACATGCAGCTCCTCCTTCGCATGCACAACACATACACACACTTGTGTGTGTGCATGTGCGTGAAGTACCAAAAAATATGCAGCTAATCTACCTATTTCCTTACTTGGTAGTGTGCATTTGGTGATAACACATATTTTGGTGATAATGCATATCTCTTTTATGTGTGTGTGAAGATAAAAGTAAAAAATGGCATAGTTTATGGTATTGAAGCTGGAGGGGACACGTATCGAGGCCATACATCCCCTCCCCCAATCCTTGCACATCCCCAACATAGTGGTGTAGGTGACATTGGCTTTCCCTTAACCTCTATAATGTGGCTGCATTTGGTTGGGACAAATGGAATCCCATCTTCCTCCACAAGTATTTGCCACACCTCCTCCCTCTCCAACACACAAAGTGGCATCCTCCTTCCTATAAAATTTTCACCAATCTTGGCAAATCTCCCCTAATCTCTCTTTGTGCATTTGCCTCCATTTCAATGGGAAAACCTGCAATAAACAAAATAGAGCTCCCCATTCATGGTCCCGTATTTTTCCAAATACAAGTGAAGAAACATTCAAAACACAAACAAAAAAATTGTATCCATTAAACACCTACTCCTCTCTCCCCCATGAGTCAATTATGTTGGGGTAGAAATGAAAGGAAAATAAAGTAGGCAAAATGAAATAAAGTGTGGCTTTATGAGGATATTAGGATTTATGTCAAACCCTATATCCTAAGAACCTGGATCTATTTAATCCTAGGGCCACTAATTTACCCTCATACTTTAGTATTTTGGTGGGGAAATAATGAAAGTGGAATTAAAATAAATTTATTAGAACCCTATGGACTTAATAGAAAATAGTGTCTATAATTGTAATTGTGAGATTCAAAGGGGTATGTCATGAGATTCATTTGGTTGGGCCAAATGGAATCCCATGACCCTTCTACTCACAAGTATTTAAAAATAATAATAATAAAATTAAAATATAAAAAAATTGGGCATAAAGCGAATAAATAAAATATAGTAAATTTAATAATCCTAAAGCTAGTATACCTTATGCGCATAACCTACATGAGGAGGTATTACGCGCACATCACATGGTGACCTCTTAGGTTCACCTTCACAAAATAGTGGGATAGGCTTTGAATACTTACAAACTTCTAATGGAATAAATTTATGACCCGTATTTTTCCAAATACGAGTACATGGGCAGAGGGTTGCGGAAAACTCTCAACTACATTGAAATTTTATTATCATAGTTAACTTTTTCACCATAAGAACGTAATGGAGAGAATAATTAATGAATACACTTATGTTATGACACGAGATTAAAACACACAAAAAAATACCGTAAAAAAATAGGACTATTTTATGTCATTTTATCATGGATTTTGTTAGGGTAAATTTGGGGCATTATAGTTGGTATCAGAGTGGAGGTTCAAACACTTGAACCTCTAGGTTAACTGGTAAGAGTATTGTCTTCTTGTCGATATGTGGGTTGCTTATGTCAAGGTTTATTGGTGTGTTGTTTGGATCCAATGGGAATGTACTCAAGTCCATTTGTTGAATATCCATGTGACTCTGCAAAAAATTTCATACAACCCCAAAAACATATTAGGGAAAGGCTACCTAACCTCATGTTATAGTTCAACATTGTGTCAAAAACTTGTATATGACACCATTAGATGTTTTTTGTCGATTTGGGCATGGAGAAACGGTGTTTTTTGGGAATAGAATTATGGGTATCTCTTAGAAATCATGTGAAAATAACTAGAGATTGGTTAATCATTCTTGAGCCTTATATCATCGTTTGTTAGGATGTTTAGTTTTGGTATTTGGGACAATGGCTACAGATATTGATAGTTTTGGTGCCTTGGAGGCTTATTTGTCCGTGGTTGGGAGAGAATATCTCATGACAAATATCTTATTGGATCCATATTATATTTTTATATACCAATATGTGCACTCAAGGATTAGTACCCCTACTAGTGGCCCAAAAATGATGTGTAGTGATTGTGATGTGGATATTTTCATGTGTTATATTTGTAAATTCAAATTTTGGAACCATCATTTTATTTATTTCACTTATTAAAAAGTTACGGGCATATTCTTGTTAATTTTGGACTTATTATGAGATGTTCATATTTTGAATGCGATTACTTAGCCATTTATTTTTTATTTCTAATATTTGATATTTTATCTCTTATGGTGACTTGAATCTTCATTTTGTTTGAGGCCACTTGGATAAACTGTCATAATTTATGTTACTTGGTTTTTTTGTACATGGTTGTGAGACAATTCTACTTTGTTCATGTTTTGTTCTCTTACTATATGGGGTGCACCCAATGTTTCATGATTGTATGTTTGGGGTGTAAGACATTCCCTTGGTTTTGAAGTGATGGGGATCTATGTATCTATGACCATGGAATGACTCGGCCTCACTTAATACTCGGACACTCAATCCTCCTTGGTGGAGTGACACTATTGATATTTGGTCCTCCTTTGGTGGAGAGACATACTTTATTTTTATTCCTCTTTGGTTGAGAGACTCATATGACTTCTTCGATCCTCTTTGGTTGAGTGACCCTCATGATTCTTTATTCTCTCTAGTGGATTGGTTATGATTCTATGCAATATGGACCGGTGGGTTGGTTATGATGATATGCAATATGGATAAGTTGATTGGATTTGATGTTATGTAGTATTAATCAGTGGATTAGGCTGTGATTTTTACATCTCCTTGCTTTCTATGATGATAATTTACATCATTGAGATGGTTACAGTAATCAATACAGACTTTATGAATTTTGTATGGGATGGTTCACTCTTTCATAGTTATGGTTTCTTTGGAGGAAAGTGTGTTTTGGAATATGATGATTCACATATAGGCTTACTAGATGTTCTAAATTTGTAATATTAGTCTTCTTTGGGAGAAGACCAACGTTTTGGACTATAATGTTTTCTTTGGTAATTATGGATATACTTGAGTTTTTGGACATGGTGCTTAAATAAATGTGCCTATCATGGTCATGGGGACCCATCAATAAAGGTAATTAATTCTTACTCTCTTAATATTTTTGAATTATACCACACTATAAATACATTTGTATCGAGTGTATACCTTGATGACTATATTTCGTCTAACTTATGTTGATCCCTATTCTTGGTAAGGGGTTGTTTCTTAGTAAGAAAGTGTGAGACATTTATAATAAACTAACTTTTCCATCTTGGAATCATAATTGGTGTTCTAATTTTTACATTGATAGATTCATTAACCACTCATCAAGTGATCATATTTTGGGGGTTAGTCCATTGATACTCATCCTCTCTCTCGCTAGAAGAAAAAGATAAAAATCTTAAAAACGGACCTTTATCACCATAATGTATCTTACACCAATATTTTTCATTGTTACTTATGGGAAATGTTGGGGATGCATTCTAATACTTGAAGATCTTGAGAAACCCTTTGTAAGCTCGGTAGGTTTAGTTTTTATTAATGATCACTTACTCAACTTTGGTTATTTTGTATGTTATAAGGAAATTTACCCATTAAAACATAAATGGCGAAAAAAATTAACATGAATCAATAAGAACTTTATTCAAGAGCGTAATTTTTGAATTATTAGTAAAAATTTAAACATTAGGAAAATGGTCCCTCACTCTAACCTTTTTGCTTAAAAGGAGGAATAATAACTATGTGAAAATAACAAAGTATTCTCTCAATCCTCTCTCGTATCTCTCTCTAGAAGAAAATGCTTATGCATATCTCACATGGTAGGGTGAGGATCATACCAACATTGGTGTTGGTACTTGGTATCGTAAATTTATGAGATGATATGGATGAAAAAATATAACAACTAAAAATTAAAAAGTTGAATTTATAAGCATACTTATAACTTATAACCATGGTTAAAATTGGGAATAATTTATGCATTCATGATCATGAAAAATGAATTAATAAACAACCTTAGTGGAAGAAAATTATTTTCCATACCCCTAAAATATGAAAGAGACATGATCTAAATGATAGGACTAATTAAATTATATACTTTTCATCACTTGGTGAACTTTCTAGCCCAGATGCATGCTAGGTTTGGCTATAATATTGATCAAGTACATTTCTATGTTTTAGTTTGATATAACAAAAATTATAAACATATAAGCACTATCATAGTGGGATAGATCTAGAATGCTCCAAGTATACACATGTGTGAGATGGAATAAAATGAACTTCCCTCCTATGTTGTGTATGAAGAGTGATGCATCCCTTGTCCCTTGTATGGATGTGCTAGATGTATGCCTTTAAATGTTATTTTTCCTTTGGATGCAAGCTTAGGTGATAGTAGATAATGTTTAGTGCTTGGTTCATGATTTTATCAAGTAACTAAGTATATATATGATTCCCTTGTTTGAATTTCGTAATTGACAACTAGAAGGCCGACCCAAAGTACTAAAAGATTACCAAGAGGTAAAAGATACCCAAAAGGGTAAGAAAAGGATAGAGAGGGTCAAGATCACCTAGGAGGGATAGGAGCACATGGGCACTTGTGTCCTAACTAGGCGCTAGTGTTTGAGGCCATAAAAGATAAATAAGTTAAGTTTTGGTAGGGTTGTAAGATGTGTAAGACAAAAAGAAGACAAGAGATAAATTAAAAAGGCCAAAAGTAGTTGTCAACCACTATTTTTCTTTCTTATTAATCATGTATATATTAGTATGCTTTAGGACCTAGAAATGTACCCAAGTGCATAGATTTTGTGTCTAGATTTCTCTCTTGCATTTGTTTTTTTTGAGCATGGAAAGTGACTTGGGTGACATGGAGGATTTTCTTAGTTGGAAGGGTGACACATGTCACCCTCCCATGGGTTTGTGGGATGGAGAGTTTTCCTATATATGGTTTGAATTTTGATGTTTGTGTGATTTTTGGTGGAGAACTTTGGTGGGGAGCTTGGGGAGCTTAAGGAGGAAAAGAGCTAGGATCTTGTGGAATTGATCTTGGAGTGTGAGGTAGGTCTCACACCTCATTTTATTTTAGTTTAGAAAACTTTTTGTGTGTGTGGATGTTATGGTTGGTAATGGTTTTTGAATTGTGGGTTGGTTTTGGGATTTTATGTTCTTGATTTTTTGCTTTGTTTTTAAATTTATACCTTTGTTTTTCTTTTCTCCTCCACTCCAATGGGTTTTGGATTTGGGAATGGGAGGGGAACCTCATTTTCATGTATTCTTGGGGAAGCCATGAATGTTTTCTTATCACATGAGGAGATAATGGAGGTATAAGGTTTGGGAGTTTGTGATGATTCTTGGATATACTCTTCGAGGATGTTTTGAGAACTCTTGATATCACATATTTTTGAAATATATGATTCTTCTCCCTCTTCCCATTACATTTTAATATTTATTTTCTATTGTTAATAAGAGTTGTGAAATGTATCTTTCTTGTAATAAAGGTTGTAAAATTTAGACTATGGGTTTGGGAAGGATTGTTATCCATTTGTATTGTATGGGAAACTTGAAAGGATTGTTGCTTCTCATTTTCTCATTCCTTGTCTAAGGTTGTTCCTTCTTTTATGGGTTATGAAAATGAATAAATAAAGAGTATTTTGAGTTACATTAAGTTGTTATATCACATTTTAATTTATTACTATCTTCAGGGAATAGAAAATATTTTACTCATTCTCAATTTATTTCTCTATCCAAATGATATGTTCATTTTTATGAGTTTTGGAAAATTTAATGGTTAAGATTGTCTTAATGTTTAATATAAAATTTTAATATTAAATCAGACAATTGAAGTTTGATAATAGCTTATAAAAAGGCTATTTTAAATTTATGTTATGTACCATTCTTTCTCTTGTCTATAGTAATATTTTGTAAAATCATTTAAGCGATAAAATGTCATTAATTAGACATTTATAGATCATCAAGACTGGATATAAAATATATATGAGACTTAAAACTAAGTATCTTTCCACCCCTGAAGAAATTATAGTCTTAATCATTCAAATATGAGCATTGCATCTATATATATATATATATATAGAGAGAGAGAGAGAGAGAAATTTATATATATAAAGAAAAATGTAAATCTGGTCTAGATAAGAAATTAACACAAAGTAATAAATAATAGTTATCTTAACCCTCTCCTTTTACTTAGTATACATGTGTGTGTAGGTAGGTGTGTGTGTGTGTGTGTGTGTGTGTGTGTGTGTGTGTGTGTGTGTGTGTGTGTGTGTGTGTGTGTGTGTGTGTGTTTTAAATATATTTTTGTTTGTGTTTATATATATGAAAATAAACAAAAAATGACATAGTCTTGTTTCACTAAACCATCGGAATATGTGAGGAATACCGTAGGTGGGAAGAAGTTTGTGCACGTTGTAGAAGATCAATCCGATTTTGGAGAGATCCTTTTTGTATAGGAAGGACTTCAAGAAAGAACACAAGACCACAAGATAACATTAATAATATATAGGTGGTGCCTAGTGGGATCTAGATCCGAGAAGCAGGGTGCTTCTAGAAGGTTTTCAATCCACATTCAAATACAACTTAATGCAGAGAAATAACATGAAAGAAGGAAATCATATTGTAGTTGTATGATTTAGGTGTCTCACACAAATACAATAAGTTAGATCTAATCTAATAATGAATACAAGACTCAATCTAGAAAGGGTGGTTGGTTATCGTGGCTTGTAGATGTAAAAGAGGGTATTGGGGAGATCTAGGTGAAGTTTTGGGTGGTTTTGAGAGGTTGTGGGTGAGATTATAGGCTTGTTAGTCTGGGGAAGAATATCAGGCACAAATACCGATATTAGTTGGGTAACCAGCGTCGATAGCTAGATATAGCCGGTATCGGTTTGCAAATTGATCACGGTAGGGGCAATTAGGTGCCAAGGTGAAAATAAGGTTGTTTGGGGTTCTCTGTGATTACACAGAGTGTCGGGAAGGCTTAGCGGGGTGTTTAGATTTGGGTACAAGTATGGCATGGGTGGAGTGCATGGTTGGAAGAATAGAGAGGTTCAAATGGGCAGGTTGTCGGGTAGATGGGTGTAAGAGGTATACAAGAAAGAAGAATCTATAAAATAAAGGATTTAATACCATAAGATAATGAAACCTAACAACCAGATTAAAATACATATCTAGAGATTTAAGGTTGATAGACAATGGTTTGTGGTAGGTTCTTTGAGAAGAAACAGATCCGATCAATGCAATAGTGATGAAGTCACGGTGCTTCCTTGTGTGAATAATCGATGGATCGGGTGACATAGGTTGATTGCTGGTGAAGAGTGTGGGAGCTCGGGTATTGTTTTGGTCATCAAAATCTTGTTCGAATGCCTAGATGCAAGAGCTAAGAATGCTAGAACTCAAAAGCTAAGATGGAGGAACCCGAACAAAGGGTTGGAATTTCTTATTTAAAGAAATTGATGGCGGTTAGGTGGCCGATACCAACCAAGGAATAATTGGCATCGGTTAGGGAGAAAAGGTCCTATTTTTCTAAAAACAACCTTTTATCTCCATTTTTTTGTTGGTCAAGATTTGTTATGGACTAGGAGTCTAGGTTGGCGCTAGATGAAGCGGGAAATTAGTAGGAGGGATAATAGGTAATGAATGTTAGGGTTAGAATGAGTCTTAGTTAGTTAAGGGGAGTGGTGACTTAGTATAGGTTAATAAATAGGCTTGGAATGGGTCCATGGTGAAGTGGAGAGGTGAGGTGGAGGGGTGAGGGAATTATTAACTTAATATGGGTAGTTAAATTAATAATAATGTGTGGAGGGTCATGGTAAGGGGTATGTTAGTGAAGGAGTCCTAGAGGGTTATGACCTAATTTTGGGTGTCTACATTTACCCATTTTCACCATATAGCTTGTGCTAATAAGAGAAGATGACGAAAAAAGAAGTAGGTTACCCCGGGTCAGGGTGGAGGTGATCCTTTCAAACAAGGAACCGATCAGTGGAAGGTGAATCGGTGATGGGTTTTATAAGGTGGTAGGTGATTAAAATGGGGTAATTTGTAGGTATATTTGTAATTATATGTAATAGGTATGATAAGGTGGAGGGAATCAAATGCACGCATGCGCTCAAAATGCAACAAGGTACTATGTTGAAGAGCACACAAACTCTACATTGTCAAAGGTTGATAGTTTATCCAAATAAGAGTAATGTGGTCCAGGTATCCAATGTATAGGAAGTGTTCTAGAAACACAATGGTTCAAGGTGTAGGAATGGATATAGGTGTAATCCAAGGCACCAAAAGGTTTGTCTAATCGAGATAAATGTTACGAAATAAAAGAAGTTAAGGTCGGGGGTCAAAACAACATATGTAGCATTATTGCACGGTGGAGCGAGTGCGAGTTAGATTGTCAAATAGGATGGGTTGGTTCGGAATAGGGTACAAGTGAGGAAAACATGCCCAAGTATCCTTATATATTTGGTGAGGCGGTGGGTCTATTAGATGGGTCTGTAGGGATGTTTTAGGGATGTGGCGTAAAAGGAAAAGGAACCTTATAAAGATTAGGTGAGAAGTAGGTGGTCGGTGGGTTATTGGAATAGTGGTTGATGCCGGTTCAGAATGGTACCGATACTAGTTTGTGTCGTTGATGTTGATCAAATAGGGCATGACTAGACTGAACGCAGTCACAAAGGAAGTGATTTAAAACGAAAACCCGCCCAAAAGTGAAACATTTGTGTAATTTTGAGGTTGAAAATGACCTGGTGGAGCATGTTTTTGTGAGGAAATTGATAGAGAGGTCTAATATGCTGGTTTTGTGAGATATTAGTGGTTAGAGGAGTGAGTTAGGGAGGCTTGGTTACAACATTGCAAGCAAGGTGTTTTCCTTACAAGCACAAGTGACCTCATTATAGGCGTAGTTGGCAGAGGCACAGTAGAGGAAGGCATTGGGGAAACGTGGTTACCCCTCCTTCACCTCTGAGGGCACATGATGGATCCATGTACGGTGGAGGGTCCATCCGGATAATGCAGCTTGACACCGGGATAGGGTCCATAGCCTTAGGTACATGGACAAGGACCACTATTTTTGGGATTGGGTTCACAGATAAGTGTTAGAGTGATGGCACCTCCACAAGTGATATCTATGGATAGATACAAGAGGTTGTGGTGGAGGCTAGATATTATGAGGATCAAATTACAGAGAGTGGTATCCCTTTTGTCCATTATTCTACCTAAGAGCTCATGAGGTAGTCGGTGAGAGGTCCATCTCATGGACCCATAGTGCATATAGTTCTTCGAGCCACCTTTGTTCTCATGGGTAGGGCCAACGGGAGGTTACCGATTCATAGAGATAGAGGCCGAGGTGAGTGGATAGGAGAGAGTGGAAGAGGTTTTAGGCCCTCCCGAGGATGATATAGAGATGTAGATGTTATTTATTTTTATTTCGACTTACGCATATACTGCGTGCCGAAGAGGTGAGATGTACATGATATTTTTAAGAGACTTTTTGTATCTCGTATATTCATTGTATTGACATATAGAATTTCCAAGGTATATAGATTATGGCACTTATTTAGGTTGTGTTTGGTGTTTATTTCCAGTATATGGTTATTATGGAAACTAGTTATAGGCATGGTTAATGTTATGGTTTGTTTTAATTTCCAATGTATTGATATTATGGAAAGTAGATGATAGGCATGGTTTGGTTTAATTTCCAAGTTATTGATATTATGGAAACTAAATGATAGGCATGGTTTGGTTTAATTTCCAAGTTATTGTTTTTATGGAAACTAGTTGTATAGGAATGTAGTGGTTTAATTTCTAAGTTATAGATGTTATGGAAAATAGATGTGTAGGCATGGTTTGGTTTAATTTCAAGTTATTGATGTTATGGAAACTAGATGTGTAGGCATGATTTGGTTTAATTTCCAAGTTATTGATATTATGGAAACTAGTTGTATAGGCATGGTTTGGTTTAATTTCCAAGTTATTGATATTATGGAAACTAATTGTATAGGCATGGTTTGGTTTAATTTCCAAGTTATTTGTTTTATGGAAATTAGTTGTATAGGCATGGTTTGGTTTGATTTCCAAGTTATTGGTTTTATGGAAACTAGTTTTATAGGCATGGTTTGGTTTAATTTCCAAGTTATTGATATTATGGAAACTAAATGATATGCATGGTTTGGTTTAATTTCCAAGTTATTGATGTTATGGAAACTAGATGTATAGGCATGGTTTGGTTTAATTTCCAAGTTATTTATGTTATGGAAACTAGATGTGTAGGCATGGCTTGGTTTAATTTCGATGTGTTATTAATACTATGGAAACTATATGTATAGGCATGGTGATTTTGTATGGTTTGTTTAGTTTAATTTCCATGTTATTGATATTATGGAAATGTGAGAAAGATGAGGTAGTAGGGTCAAATAGTGGTGAAATGGTGAAAGATGGTAGAAAATGGTGGAAAATGGTGGCCAAGCTAACCTCTGAAGACCCCATGTCTTCTAAGTGTGCGACTACATGGCCCTTCAAAAGGTTCCTCGTGTCGATGTAGTTCTCCCATAGGATAGGGAAGAATAAGAGTTTTGATAGGTAGGTTGGGTAAGGAAAATGGTCTAGGTAAGGCAAGGTGGAAAAATAGGCAAGGTCAAATGTTGAGCCGAAAATAGAAAGGGAAATTGGTTAACTTTTGTGATAGGTATGGGTATGGTGTTATTTTTGGTTTTGATTTTGATTTGGTATGGGTGTGGGTGAAACAAGAATTGGATCAAGATATTCAATTTTGATGCTCTCCTCTTGCTAAAGAATCAATAAGTAGTCAGAGGAACCGAAAAAGAAGTGAAATGCTCCATAGTTGGCAAGGACCATAATGGTCATACCAAAGATAGGCTTATGAACATAAACCCCTTGAGACATTGCATGATTGATAGGTCTATGGGTGAAATAAGTTGCATGATCACGAAGTGTCACATGACCACCACATCCCTTGAGTAGATAGGAGAGAATAAAATAGGGTAAGGTGGAGTGGTTTGTTTAGCGTAACCTTATTGTGGGACAACATGCCCCTTTTGCAAGATACCCAAAACCAAAATAGGCAAGTCCATGACCAAAAGTTTATATTTTTCTTGGTTTTTTCTTTCTTTTGTTTTTGCTTTTTTGCATGTATAGAATGATCGATGCGGGAAGTCTATATTGGGATAAATAGTAATGTCTCCTTGAGGTCTTCGTGAAGTGATCAATGCAGAAGCTCCAAGATAATTGTCTTTTGTAATAAATACATATTACTCTTCTTTTATTGGATAGACTAAGTAAAACATGTGGCTAGATTTCTATAGTTGTCCTTTGAGGGAGAAGTTTACTTATAGTAGCAAGAGAGACATAGATGTCCTTTTGAGGGAATCATCTATTTGTAAGAAGTTTGACTCAAGGAGTAAATTTTTAGTATCCCAATTTTTTTTTGTATTATTTTGGACTTGTAGTCATGGACAAGACTATAAAGGAGTAAGGCTTCTTCATAAAGGCGTAGAACCATAGCATGAAAAGGTTGTCTACATGAAAGAGGGGTTTCAAGTGACAAATGACCATGAGATTCCATCCTAAAAAGGACAAAAATTATCCATGAGAACCATGCCATGAGTAGAGATGTGATACTCATATTCAAGATAAGGTTGAATGGTGATAGATAATCACATAATTATGTTCAATTCATTGGTCCTTAAAAGAGGTAGGTGAAAGGAGAGGTTTCTCAAGGGATGAGCATATTAGAGACATAAAGTGATGTAGTACTTTATTCAACAATAGAACGCTGAAGATGTAATACATTAAGGGGCTCAGTTTCGATTTACCTCAAGAGAAGATAACGATAAGTTCTTAATCCATAGGTATGCATGACAATATAAGGTCCAAGCCAAATTAGGAGCAAACTTGCCTTGTTTACTTTTCTCCATTTTGGTTACATGTTGGTTTTTTCTTTCAGACAAGATCACCAATCTTGAATGTTCACTTGTAAATGCATTTTTGTAAGCACGCTTAATGCATTTTGGTAAATTTGAAGGTGGTCTAAAGCGTTTAGATGGATTTCATCCAATATCTCAAGTTGTGCCAAACGTTCTTGGCTAAAATAGTCATCAAATAACATATCTTTAAGTGATATACGAAGAGAATTTGAGAGGTAGGAAGAATTTTGTACCATAGACTAGAGAGAAAGGTGTAGCATCGGTAGAGGTATGAACATTGGTACGGTAAGCCCATAAGGCAAAAGGAATGTGCGTGTGCCAATCCTTACCAGTGTCTTCAACCACTTTCATAATAATTTTGTTGAGGGTTTTGTTAGAAGATTCAGCTTGACCATTTTTTTGTGGGTAATATGGTGAAGAGAAACTAATTTGAATACCAAATTTGTCACATAGTTTACGTAGGGTTTTATTTTTGAATTTTTGTCATTTTAGTGATAAGGTGATGAGGAACACCAAAGTGACAAATGATATGGTGGTTGATAAATTTAGTTATTTTCTTGACTTTGGTAGAAATGAGAGGGATGGCTTCCACCCATTTAGTGTAATATTCAGTCGTTGTGATGATCCAGTGATGACATTGTGAGGAATGAGGTTTATCTCTCAATGAGATCTAAACCCAATTGAGAAAAGGGCCAAAATTATCTGGCGACTTGTAAGGTGTGACTAGGAGTATGATGAAGGTTAGCATATTGTTGACACTTCACACAATGTTTGACATAGTCATAGTAGTCTTGGTTAAGGGTTGCCGATAGTAGCCGAGTTGAAGGATGCACTTGGAACCCAGTGAGGCCAATAAAATTTCCCCCATAAATCCCATCATGAATTTCTTTGATGGTGTATGGGATTTCAGAGCCCCGGTGAGGCACCGTAGGAGGATACCGTGAAATCCACATTTATCAAGAAGACCCCCATGATGAAATAATGAGAGACACTTTTTAGGAAGGCTCTTCGTCCATTGTGAGTGAGATCTAGAGGCGTATTGAAAGGGAGAGGTAGTCAACAAACTGCTTATACCAAATTTCATGTGGGTTAGTATTGATGCAACACACAAAATTAAAGTTAGGAATAATATATGAAGGTGACTACAACCGTTGTATTTTTGACAAATATTTTTGAGTTAGAAAGTGAGGCCGGTATTTGAGAAGTAAGGCAAGCCATGGTATCCATGAATTTATTAGTGGATCACAAAGTAGTTTGAATGAGGTAATGATCAAACATGGTCAAATGTAGGTGGGCATGATTTCTATAATTTTTAAGTTGGTCATTGTCAAACCTGGTATGAACCATTGATTTGGTTCATAACTAGTTGAGAATTACCAAAGATGTTAATGGATTTAACATCTAAGGCAATGGTAGTTTGAAGACCTAATACAAGTGCTTTGTACTCGGCTATGTTATTGGTGCATTCAAAGTCTAGTTTAAAGGATAGTGGCATGGGCTCACCATCAAGAGGAATGAGGATGACCCCCGCACCTCCCGCATAGTGACATTTGGATCCATCAAAGAATAATGTCATTTGATAAATAATATCATCAAGGGAGAGGGTGATGATAGACTCATCTGGAAAATCAAAGTTTGAGGATTGATTTCTAGAAAGAGGATCGTCCCGCAATTTGATCCGTGATGGTTTTTCCTTTTACATATTTTTGATGAATGAACTCCAACTTCAGAGTCTGTAATAAGCATGAGCCAACGTGGTGCGTTGATGTTGGTAAGGTTTGGTGTACATGTAATGAAGAGGGTCGATTTTAGTAACGACAAACATTTTGTGATTAAGAAGATAGTGGCAAAGTTTGGTGGTGACAAATACTAGGGCTAAGAAAATCATTTCAATGTGAGTGTATTGAGTTTCGTAGTCTAGAAGAGTACGACTTATGTAATAAACCACTTGTTCCTTATGTTGCTCATCATGATGACGAGTATGGCACCTAAGGAATGGTCGGTAGAGTAAAAATATAAAGGTAAAAAGGTTGATCATCTTTAGGATGAATGAGCACGGTGGTTGAATAAGGTAGTTCTTCAATGCTTCGAAGGTTTTATGACACTCATCATTCCAATGGAAAGAAACTCTATACTGACATATTTGGTGAGGTATAGAATACCCACGAAATAGGGAAGAAATGGAAAGGTGAGGTATAATCAAAGGAAACAAGAAGGAATTCGTCCTTCATGTTGGGTTCACCAATTTTGAAATAAGCAAACCTTTTTATGTGAAAATCAATCACTCACATACCACTTGTTGATGTAGGCATCATGTTGAATTTTCAATGCATTATGATATTTTTGTCAAATACGATGTGTTTTGCATACTAACATCATGTTGCGAAGTGTGGATTAAATGTCCCACCAAAATCTTCAAGAGAATTTATTCGACAATATTTTGTGAAAAAACAACTAGACATTTTTTTATAACAAAGCATGTTTGGATGGAATGCAATGTATGTGGTGGCGTACCAAATCTAAAAATTTGTATCCATGAGGAGATCTGATTCAATAGGAAAATAATTAGTTGGTTTCAACAAATATAAATCTGTGGCATATCAATTAAAATATGGAAAAGAATCTAAGAGGTGTGAGCTTGTTACAAAACAATTACTTGTATCATAATATATGGTCAAATTCAGAGAGAAAATTGTTTATGAGTATGCAAGGCACACACATAGAGCTCAATGGTTGGATGAACAATTCAAGTTAAGAAAGGACACATTCCCACTTGGTACTATTGTTTCAGTAGTTGACTTCATAGAGAATTACACATTGCATCCACAAATGGAGGTTCAATCTCAATATTATAACTCAGTGCAAGTTGATATTTTCATGCATATAGCATTCATGCACTCTCCAGAAAGCACTGAGCAAGATCGAAAAATATTAAGAGAGTATCATTTCTACATCAGTGATGATTGGACACATTCTACTGAGAATATGTACAAGGGTGTTTCAGTGTTTTATGCAAACTTAAATGAGAGGAACATTAGTTTCAATCAACATTACATTTGGTCGGACAATTACACATCACAATTCAAGAATGAATGAATGTTTTATTAGCTAAGCAGATACACAAAGAAATAAATGTATAACATATCTAGAGTTTCTTGAGGCAGGCATGGAAAAGGAGAACATGATGGTGCGGGAGTATGTGTGAAAAGAGCACTTGCGAGAGAAGAGTTAAAGTTCAAGGATGGTGCTAAATTTACATGATATGCAAAAACATTGTTGATTGGTGTGTCAAGAATATGGGCCATGAATCTCAAGAGATATCAATGATTCGTAGATATTTTTGGTTGATAGAGGAACAACATCAGTAAAATTTGAAGATTGTATGGCAATTACGAGGATCAAGTGATAAGCACTCATTTTGTAGTTCAAATGCAAGTTCTTGGACTATTTATACTAGGTGCATGGCATGTTTTTATATATCATGCATTGATTTTGCATGGGATGAATGTGAGTCACAAGCAATGGGTGGAGGAATGGACTTGTAGACCTTTAATTCCACTCACCACACATCAAGTTCCATGAGCATTACAACTTACGGGGCCTTGAGATCAAATGATAACATCACACGACTTTGATCAAGTCTTTGATTTAGTGTAACAAGGTACATACATATATGTACATTCCATGTTTTAGATTTATAAATTATTAAATTGTCAACTCTTAATGTATTTTAAATTTGACTTCATTTTACTTTGTGATGTCGGCATGTTTTTGCAATTGTTGCGATGGAATTTAATGAAGAGGAAGAGACTACTTCTTGTTTCATTGTGTAGAGGGGAAAAATTGACTTCCACAATCATTGATGGTGAAGACCTTGAGTATCCCTTTGGGTCGAGTGGTAGTCACTTTGGAACTTGGCTTCGACGATATCCTATCAAAAAATCAAACATTTGGTTATTTGAATACTATGAAGTACATCGAAAGATACTTCATATTCACATTTGGTCCTTGCAAAAATATTAAATTGATCAAATACCAAGGTCAGCCTATTAAACAAGAATCTATGTGGAAGGTTCGTGAATCGGATCAAGAAGCAAATTTTTCAAGTGTCAAGAGTAGAGTTGGTCCTTGCGGTTCATTGGATTGAATTTGCAAAGGTATGTTCTTCATGAATTTATTTTGAATATTTACTTTAATGATTTTGTTTGAATTCTATATGATTTAAAATTCTATTTAATTTCTTATTAACATGTTTATGTAGGTTAGTGGTGCCAGAAAAAAAAAAGCTTCCACCTTCACGTGGTTGAGTACTTTGTCAGTAGAGAATTTATTATTCTTGAAGACAAATGAAGCTAAGAGAAATTAAATATTAGAAAGGAACAACAAATAGAAATTCTCATTTCACCACCTATATTGTAAAAATATATTATTAAAATTCTCATTTCACCACCTATATTCTATGAACCACCTATATTATTCAGATGATTGGAAATGGACAACCTTGCACTAACTCATACTACACTATTACTTGCGCACATTTGTAAATAATAGGACAGCGAGAGAACCGAAGACGGAGATGGATAAAACCATGAGAGGATTTTGTAGAGGGCCTTAACATGGATTTTTAGATCGATGAGATGTCTCTAGGTGCCACGGAGTCCGAGAAATCACATGTCGAAGATATAGCATGTTTTGGTCTCAGGACTCTTAAGGGACTATGCTGGACGAGCTAGCCTAAAAGCACGAGGAGCGTAGGAAACCAAAACAAAGCCTCCACTAGCGTTCACCATGCCATTCGGACATGTGGCGTAGATAGTTTGATTCCACGAGCTACCATTTGCAAAATATTGTGTCGGCATCCTTACAACGACTTAGACTACATTATTTTGTGCATTTACAAACAATATGACAGCGAGAGAACCAAATGGAGATGGATAAAACTACGAGATGATTTCATAGAGGGCCTTGGCATGGAAATTTTGAGCTGACAAGACGTCTCTAGGTGCCACGGAGTTCGAGAAATCACATGTCGAAGATATAGCATGTTTTGTCTCGAGCTCTTAAGGGACTACGCTCGGACGAGGTAGCCCGAAATCACGGGGGAGTGTAGGGAACCAAAACAAAGCCTCTAGAAGAATTCAATAGGTGTTCGAACGTTTTGGCATAGATGGTTCGGTCCCACGAGCTACCATTTGTAAAATATAGCATTTGGCAGCCTTACACTAACTCAGACTACACTATTTCACATGTTTGCAAACAATAGGACAGTGAGATCACCGAAAGGATATGGAAAAAACTAGAATAGGCTTTCATAGAGGGCCCCAACATGGAGGTTTTGGATCGATGAGCCATCTCTAGGTGCCACGGAGTCCGAGAAATCACCCATGAAGATACAACATTTTTTGGTCTCAAGGCTCTTAAGGGACTACGCCGAGGACGAGGTAGTCCGAAGCACTGGAGCTTTGGCCTCCAAAAAGAAACCTCCCATAGTGTTTACTTGGCCACCTGATATGTTGATGAAGTCAATTTATGTCAAGAGCTTCCGTTTGCAAAATATTGCATTGGATGACCTTACACTATTCTAGCATGCATTATTGTAGTATGGAAATGAGATGGGATACAAAAATGTAGAACTATTATTTTCTATAAAGTATGAAGGATGATAGAAGAAGCTTTCATGATGTTTCCTACAAAATTTTAGGTCAAATTTAGGTCAGTTTTCAAGTTATATGAGTTTTGTATAATAGACTTTTGATCAAGGTTGTCCACCAAAAAATGTTATATCTTTGATGGGTGATTTCTCGGACTCTATGGCACCTAGAGACATCTCGTTAGATCCAAAACCTCAAAATTGGGGCCCTCTACGAAATCCTATTCTAGTTTTTTCCATCTCCTTTCGGTGATCTCGTTGTCTATTGTTTGTAAACACACGAAATAGTGTAGTACGAGTCAAAGTGTAAGGCTACTAGACGTAATATTTTACAATCATTACCTCGTGGGACCAAACCGTCTATGAAAACACATCTAGATGGCCTAGTGAATGCTATTGGAGGATATTTTTAGTTCCCTATGCTCCTCGTGCTTTCGGGCTACCTCATCCAGGCGTAGTCCCTTAAGAGCCCTAAGACCAAAACACGCTATATCTTCGACATGTGATTTCTCGAGACTCCCGACACCTAGATATGTCTCGTCGGATCCAAAACCTCCACATTGGGGCCCTCTACGAAATACTCTCATGGTTTTACCCATCTCCATTCGGTTCTCTTGTTGTCTATTGTTTGCAAATGCATGAAATAGTGTGTACGAGTCAAGTATAAGGCTACTAGATGCTCTATTTTACAAACGGTAACTCATGGGTTCGAACCATCCGAGCCATCATGTCGAGATGTCTGGTGAACTCTAATGGAGGATTTTTTTGGTTCCCTATGCTCCCCATGCTTTCTGGCTACCTCTTCTCAGGCGTAGTCCCTTAAGAGCCCTGAGACCAAAACACGTTATATCTTTGACAAGTGATTTCTCAAACTCCGTGGAACCTAGAGATGTCTCATCGATCTGAAACCTCCATATCGAGGCCCTCTACAAACTCCTCTCGTGGTTTTATCCATCTCCATTAGTTTCTAACATTGTCTATTGTTTTGCAAATGCGTGAAATAGTGTAGTCTGAGTCGGTGTAAGGATGTTAGACGCTATATTTTGTAAATGGTAACTCATAGGACCCAACCGTCTACGCCAACTTGTCTAGATGGCCTGTGAACTCTATTGGAGGCTTTGTTTTGGTTTCCTATGCTCCCCGTGCTTTCGAGCTACCTCGTTTGGGCATAGTCCCTTAAGAGCCCTGAGACCAAAACACGTTATATCTTCAACAGGTGATTTCTCAAAATCCGTGGCACCTAGAGATAGCTCATCATATCAAAACCTCCAAGTTAGGGCCCTTTATGAAATCCTATTTTGGTTTTGTCCATCTCCTTTCGGTGATCTCTTTGTCCTATTGTTTTGCAAAATGCATGAAATAGTGTAGTCTCGAGTTAGTGTAAAATTTGCTTTAGACGCTATATTTTGCAAATGGTAGCTCATGGGATTGAAGCGATCTGCGCCAACATGTCTAGATGGCCTATTGAATGCTAGTGGAAGATTTTTTTGGTTCCTTATGCTCCCGTGCTTTTGAGCTACCTCGTCCGAACGTAGTCTCTTAAGAGCCCTTAGACCAAAACATGTTATATCTTTGGGTGATTTCTCGAACTCCGTGGTACCTAAAGATGACTCCTTAGATCAAAAACCTCCATGTCGAGGCCCTCTACAAAATCATATTCTAGTTTTATCCATATCCTTTTGGTGATCTTGTTGTCTTATTGTTTTGCAAACGAATGAAATAGTGTAGTCTAAGTAAGTATAAGGTCATCAGAGACCATATTTTGCAAACGGTAGCTCGTGGGACCAAACCGTCTATGCCAACACATTTGGATGGCACTGGTGAACACTAGTGAAGGCTTTGTTTTGGTTCCCTACACTCCTCGTGCGCTGGGCTACCTCGCCCGGGCATAGTCCCTTAAGAGCCATGAGACCAAAACACGATATATCTTCGACAGGTGATTTCTCGGAACTCTATGGCACCTAGAAACATCTCGTCAAATCCAAAACCTCTACATTAGGGCCCTCTATGAAATCCTCTCACGTTTTTATCCATCTTCATTCGGTTCTCTCATTGTCTATTGTTTTTGCAAACACGTAAAATAGTGTAGTCTAAGTCGGTGTAAAGGTCACAATGTTATATTTTACAAGCGGTAGCTCGTGGGACCCAACCTCTACGCCAACATGTCTATATGTCCTAGTGAATGCTAGTGGAGGATTTATTTTGGTTCCCTACTCTCCCGTGCTTTCAGGCTACCTCGTCCAGGCGTAGTCCCTTAAGAGCCCTGAGACCAAAACACTTATATCTTCGACATGTGATTTCTCAGACTTCGTGGCACCTAGAGATAGCTCGTTAGATCTAAAACATCCACATCATGGACCTCTACTGAAAGCCTATTATGGTTTTTTCCATATCCTTTCAGTGATCTCGTTGTCCTATTGTTTGCAAACGCATGAAATAGTGTAGTCTGAGTCAGTGTAAGGCTTCCAGACACTATATTTTGCAAACGGTAGCTCATGGGACCAAAACATCTATGCCAACATGTCTAGATGGCCTAGTGAATGCTAGTAAATACTTTTTTTGGTTCCCTACACTCCCCGTGCTTTCGGGCTACCTTGTCCGAGCGTAGTCCCTTAAGAGCCCTAAGACCAAAACACGTTATATCTTTGACAGGTGATTTCTCGGACTCAAGTACCACCTAGAGATGGCTCGTCATATCCAAAACCTCTGCGTTAGGGAGCTCTACCAAAGCCTATTATAGTTTTGTCTATCTCCTTTCGGTGATCTCGTTGTCCTATTGTTTGCAAACACACGAAATAGTGTAGTCTAAGTCTAATGTAAGGCTGTCAGATGCTATATTTTGTAAATGGTAGCTCATAGGTGAACCGTCTATGCCAACATGTCTCGGATGGCATGGTGAACACTAGCTATTGAGGCTTTTTTTTGGTTCCCTAGGCTCCCCGTGCATCGGGCTACCTCGTCGGCATAGTCCCTTAAGAGCCCTAAGACCAAAACACACTATATCTTCGACAGATGATTTCTCATACTCGTGGCACCTAGAGATGTCTCATTATAGCCAAAACCTCCATGTCAAGGCCCTCTATAAAATCCTCTCACGGTTGTATCCATCTCCATTTGGTTCTCTCGTTTCCTATTGTTTGAAACGCGCAAAATAGTGTACTTGAGTTAGTGTAAGGTCATCGACGCTATATTTTGGAAATGGTAGCTTGTGGAACCCAACCTGTCTATGCCAACACGTATGAATGGCCTGATGAACACTATTAGAGCTTTTTTTGGTTCCCTATGCTCCCCATGCTTTCAGGCTACCTCGTCTCGGGCGTAGTCCCTTAAGAGCCTTGAGACCAAAACGCGTTATTTCTTTGACAGTGATTTCTCAGACTTCATGGCACCTAGAGACATCTCATCATATCTCGAAACCTCCATGTTGGGTCCCTTTAAAAAGTCTCTTGTGGTTTTATCCATCTCCATTTGGTTCTCTCGTTGTCCTATTGTTTGTAAACACATGAAATAGTGTAGTCGAGTCGAGTGTAAGGTTGACAAACTCTATATTTTACAAACGGTATCTCGTGGGACCAAAAATCTATGCCAACACATATGGATGGCCTATTAAATGCTAGTGGAGGATTTTTTTGGTTCCCTATGCTCCTCGTGCTTTCGAGCTACCTCATCCAAGGCGTAATTGCTTAAGAGTCCACGAGACACTAAAACACGTTATATCTTCGACATGTGATTTCTCGGACTCCGTGGCACCTAGAGACATCTCATCAGATCCAACACCTCCATGTCAAAACCCTCTATGAAATTGTCTCGTGGTTTTATTCATCTCCATTCGGTTATCTTGTTGTCGTATTGTTTGCAAACACGTAAAATACTATAGTTTGAGTCAATGTAAGGTTGTAAATGCAATAATTTACAAGCGAAGCTCTTGGTGCCAAACCGACACACCAAATCGTCAAGGTGACCAATTAAATGATATGGGAGATTTTTTTAGTTCCCTACTCTCCCCATGCTTTTGGGCTACCTTTTAGGCGTAGGCCCTTAAGAACCACGAGACTAAAACACATTATATCTTCGACATGTGATTTCTCAAACTTCGTGGGACCTATAAATGTCTCGTCATATCCAACACCTCATCCGGGAGTTCTTATTCAATGGCTAGATTGTATTAAGAATGAATTTGATAGGGGAATGTCTAAGAACACATGGGAGTTATCAATCTCCTAGTAAATCTTTCTTGTTTAGTTCTGAATGGGAGTCACCTGGCCTATGACTTAGTGACCTTCCATTCATTGATAATTTATGCTATGATAAACCCATGGATGCTTTCAAAAGTTCCTTCAAAAAGATAGGGGTACTCATTAATCCTATTGAAGGGTGTGATGTGATTTCCAAATAACATGAAATGCCTAAAAATTTAAAGGTAATAACATGAATTGGATAGGATTAGACAATCAAGAATCATTGAGTGTCTGAATCAGAATGTCATTGCATCTGGAGACATTCTCAAGCATTGGAGTAATGCATATGGAGAGACATTCTCAAAATATCAACAGATGAAAGGCATCAAATTGTGATGAATCTCAGGTGTTTTAACAAGGGAGAAGACTAAGAAGCATTGAAGAATGTAGTAGGTGCATGATAAGATAGGAACCAATACAAAGAGACCATGAGCAAGAAGAAGCACAAGTAAGGTAAATACACATATACACATTGATAAATTGAATGAATAATTACTCAGATTAGGTAACTCTTTATATACATACATTATATAAATATTGATTTCCAAAGTTTGATGCATATTATACATTGAAAACGATAGTACATGTACATCACCAATAAATAAAAAAATAATCCATAATGTCTTAAATATTGTCAAGTGCACATCATATTAGTTTCATGCAAAAATAATCTCAGAAATGTAAGGTCTCATACAAAATATCAAGTTCCAAATAGTATTTTAATGTGCATAATAAATATAAAAATTCCAAATAGGTCATATACCATCAAGTTCAAATGTCATATAGGTGTACATACAATGCCATGCACATAGGCATACAAAAAAAATGTCATGTAAGACATATATATTTCCTAATCATCAAAATCTATCCCTCTCTTGGCCTTGCTCAAAGAAGGCCCTCCCTTAGACAAAGATGGAGATCTATGAGATGACTTTGGATCATCTGAGCCCATGCTACGATTCCTCTTCCGTTGAATACTCACCTGTAGATGAGCCTTTAAATGCAAACAAGGTCTTTTTTCAAAACTTAATTTATATATGTTTTCAACTTGTATTTAAGACCATGCTAGAATGAAAGTATTTACATAAATACAAAAACTTACCGCAAGTTGTCGATCACACCGAATATGTATCTCACGCTCAGATGAGTCATCAGGAGCTCTAGAGTACGAAATGGGGGTACAAAGATGACGAGATGGAGGAGTCTCGTGCCCTCGAATTCAAAATGGAGGGTTGAAGTTCCTTATATATACATAAGATTAGAAAATCTAACATTAGAATTAGCGAAAATAGAACTAAGTACATGTATGTGTAATGATAATATTTTAACTAATTTTATCAATATAGAACTATTTTTTTACCCGCCATGCTGTGAATCAAATGAACAAGGATGTTAACTATTGCAGTAACTCCTGCATATACACAATAAAGGACATTATTAACATAATTTTATAATTCTACAATGAAATACATTACTAACATGTAATTTAACATAATATGAATTACACGAGAAATTTAACAAAATTTACATGTCTTGAATACTGTTATTTCAATATTGTCCCCCGAGAAAAATTGATCAAACCCGACCCTGCACAAGAAGAATTCTAAGAGGCATTTCCATCAAACAAGCCTACATTTCAAATCCGGCGGTCGGGTTGCAGGAGGAATTGAAAATGGAGGAGCAGTGGTCGCTAAGGAAGTAAACAGTGTCAAGGAAACTAGAGGCTCAGAGGAGAGAAATGGAGAAAGGCTCAAAGTCTTTGGGATTTACAAATAATTCAGAGCGAGCCCAAATTGGTTAAGTATGGAAGAATCAGTGGAAGCTTCCACGTGCCTCATCGGTGCTTATCCAAAGGTTAAGCCAACAAAGTAGTTCCCCAAACAAGTGCCAAGCTTCCACGTGTCCCAGAGTCAAAAAGGGACAGAGCGGGCCCAAAACAACTAAGTATAGAGGACCAGCGGAAGCCTCCACGTGTCAAGCGGTGTACCTTCAAGGGTCAAAGAAAAGGTGATTCTTAGATGAGCGCCAACCCTCCATGCATCCAAAGTTTAAAATGGGGATAGAGCTAGTCGTTGAAAAGTCCAAGCTCGGGACAGGTTGATAGAATCCTCCATGTGGCTCAACAAAAGGCAACACCAAGTCCGGGTCAAAAGAGCAGGTTCCCAAATGAGTGCGAGTGCTCACCATGTGGTCGAGTCAAAAATGGGAGACAGAGCGGGCCCAAAATGACTAAGTATAGAGAACCAGCGAAAGGTTCCACGTGCCTCAACCGTGCAACTTCAAAGGAAAATGCGGAGGGACAATCCCAAACAAGCAATGAGCCTTCACATGTCTAAGGTCGGACATATGCCTCTGTTGAGCAAAAGGGACTTAGCCAAAATGCAAAAAAAGCCGAACAAGGCCACGAAGCCACCACGTGTCTCAAGCGCAATTGCAAAGGTGTGACCCAAAGCGGAGACTCGAGATAAGCACGTTCCTTCCATGTCTTAGGCCCAAAAAGGGAGCAGCTCAAATCGAGATAAGTACAAAAGGTAGCGAAGCCTCCATGTGCCTCGACCATGCAACTTCAAAGGTAAAATCTTGGGGGCGGTCTCCAAATGAGCAAGCCTCCACATGTCTTGGGTCGAGCACAGTGTCTCTCCACCAATAGAAAGACTCGGGAAAATACAAAGGATCCCGAGGATCCCATGGAAGCCGCCACATGTCAATCCGGTGTAATTTCAAGAGTGAAAGGAAGAGGTGAATCTTCAAGATGTGTGAGGCTGCCACATGGACCCTGTATGGATAGACTCTTTAAATATTATGTGCCCAGTGACCCTAATCTTCAAACAGCCATATCTTTCGACTGGAAACTTAGATTTGGGTGGGAGAAGAATTTTTGGAAAGGTCTTGACATCCTCTACATGCCATGGAAGCATAAAATATTATTTTTAACAGGCTTTGGTGGGTGAAAATGGGGAAAAATGTCTTTCAGGCCATTAATGTAGAATCTAATTACTTCAACTACCAGATTGGATTTGATTTGATCCGTTATTCTTCTTCCCTCAACATGCCAAATAGACAATCGATGGCGAGACTTGATATATTGTAGGTAGATTTGGGGGATTGAAGGTCGGTGATTGATATTTCAGAGGTGGAATTCAATGCATATCTCAAGGTGGTTGAAGCAGATTTGAATTCTTCCCTCCTCTCTCTCTTATTCTTCCTATATATTGTAAAGGAAGGGCATATTCAAATGGTTGTTCATCTTTTCTCTCCTTCCCCCTCTCTCTTTCTTCCTTAGGGATAGAATGTGGAGTCTAAGCCTCCTTTCATGGCTCTGTAGTGTAATGAAATTTTATCTTGCCTCTTATTTTTTCCCATCGATGATGTACTGTATGTGTAATTTTGGAGCAATAAAATTTGTTTTGTGATGCATCTGTCCATCCTTCACCTCTTATTAGTTTTTTTTCTCTTCTTACCTCTCTCTCATTGCTAGGTATATTGTCATCTCTCTCTGATGTCTATTACAAGGTTTTGGGAGAGTCTCTCTCTTAATGGGTTTCAAGTGGTGTTTTGTCTAAAATCTATCTCTGGTCTCGTGGTGCATCTTCTCCACCCTCTCCTTTCTCACTCTCTCTCCACTCTTCTCCTCTTTGGATCTTGTGATCTAGCTCTCTCTCTCTTCTTCTCTCTCTCTATCACCACTTAGTGTAGGCTCTCTTTCTCTCTCTCTCTCTCTCTCTCTCTCTCTCTTTGGAAGGTTAGATTAGGATTAGATATGTTTTTCTACGCACATTGGAGTAGCTTGTGGCGAGTAGATTAGGAAGCGGGAACAAGCATCCTTCTCTACGGAGGTCCATCTCAAGTTTTGAAAGTCCCACTAGGAATTTTTTGGCTTGAGAGATGGTCAATGTTGTGATCAATCACATCAAATGCCCCAGGGTGTTGTGACTCAGGCACTAACAGTTTTGGCAGTGCCAGTGGGACACTAAGGATTTTCTCATCTTTTAAGGTGTCTCATTAACAAATCTTTTTGGCACACCTAGTGGGACAGGTCCAGAAGCACACCTACCACTTCATCTTAGTAGGTTGGTGTGTTCCTATTAAGATTAAGCCTTTTGAGGCACATATGTAAAGCACATCTGGTGACTCCATCTATTCGGTTACCCATTCTCTAAGTTACAGACCTTTTCCATCCATTTCCCATCCATTTTCATCCATTTTTCTTCCATCTCTTTCATTTTCTTCCATTCATGAAGTTGTGCAATCATGACTTCATTTCCTTCTTAGAACTCACACTTGCAGCAACCATGGTGCATCCATCCTCCAATGTATTTTCCAACTCCTCCATATCAACATTATGATCAAGATCCGAACCATTATGCTTACCCATATGAGTAGGGTCAAAACCAGTTTGGCCATGGAGCTTATCAAGAACAAGGGGACGCATACAATGGTGACAACTACATGGAAAATGTTGATCTATTGGAGAAGATTCAAAGAATGGAGGCTAGCATGGTGTAGTCAAGGCTATAGCACAAATGAAGGCATTCAAGATTGGTTTTAGGGCACCTTATCCATGGGTGGCCCTTTTCCAAGACATTACATCCCTCAGGAGAAGCTTGACTTCATGGTTGAAATGTTGCCTCAACTTACACAGTGGATTGAGGAGATTGAGGCTTATGAGTTGGACACAAGACAACCTTGTCAATGGGTAAGTCCACCACCTCCTAGCTTTTCTTTTCCTTTTCTCAATCAGTATCATTTCAGCATGATCAAGAGTCAAGCCCCATCTTCTACCCCAAGTGTTGATTTCCCTTCTCCATCTCCTAGTCTTCCATCTCATTTCAATTCTTCTACCCTTTTCCTTCCCAAATAGTCATTCCCTCCAAAAAAAAGAAGTTCCACCTCCCTCTCCACCACAAACAATAGTAAAACTGGTTGAACCCCAACCTACCACTCCTCTTGTTTTCCCAAGTCCATGTTGGGAAGATACTCAAGAATCCAGTCAAGGAGAACATAAGAAGAGGATCCCAATAAAGAAGAAATGATAGACAATCTGAAGAGTTGGGCTGCCAAATTTGGGTTTACAAAGATCCCCTTGATGGTTAAGCCAACAGAGGAGGTCAAGGTTGAAGAACCAGTGGTGGTTGAGGCTGAGTTTGCAGTAGAAGAAGAACAAGGACAAGAGGAAGAAGATCAACAATCTATTTGCTCTGAATGCAAAGTGTCCATAATGACACTTTTTCTAAAGAGGATGTTGATCTGATCCAAGCTGCACAACCAGTTAAGGAGGAGGAACAACCAGCTCCAAGTCCCATTGAAGAGGAGAATATGGGAGAGATCAAATCAGAGTTGAGGCCACTCAATGAAGAAAGCATCATTGAAGATTTTTGCTTTCATTTCAAGGGCTGATTTGATTGATGAACCCATGATGGAGGAAGACCATACAAGTTTCAAAGGCTCCAAGTGGAGTAGGCCACAAAGAACCTTTAGTTATTCCTCCCACTTCATCCCCTTCAAGCTCTAATGTTGAAGAAGAGTTTGATCTTTCAAACTTCATGTTTGAGGATGAAGGGAACCATGGTGAGCAAGTTATAGATCAAGAGGACACCATGGAGGAGGTAGAGCACATGCAATAGGACAACAAGGAGGTAGATTGCCTGTCAGACTTGGAAGATTATTTGATGGAGAGGAGCTGAGGAGATAACATCATTTTCTCCTCCATCATCCACCTTCAAGCACATGAGAGCCTTTGCCATGGAGGAGAGCATTCAAGGAAAGCAACCTGTGTCTCACAATGGCCCTCTGGAACCAAGGTTGGAGGATCTTGATCTTCCATGTTCTTTACAAGAGGAGGAAGGGAAGGAGCTAGAGGATGTCATCATCTCTCTCACACCATCCACCCATGAAGGTCACAGGAAGACTCCATTTTTGGAGTTGAATTTCAAAGCAATGGGCACATCCAAAGGATCAGACCATGCCTAATCAGGTACTTGGCTTCATTGGAGCCAAGAGGAGAAGCCAAAACTAGTCATGCCCACTTCAGGGCATGAGGATGAGCTCAAAGTACAAGGATCAGCTGCAATGCCTCTTCGATCCAAATGAAGAGCAACTAAAAGAGGCATTTGTCTTGTTTCTATTGACACCTTGATGATTTGGGTGGAGGACCAACTTATAGTCAATTTTTCACTCATACAAGCAAAGCCATATTCAGTGTCAAATCATTTGCATGGCTGCCCCTCTTGAGAAAAGGAAGCTACTTCTCCCTGCTAGTTGCAGGATTTGTTTGAGTCCCTTTTCTCTCTGGTTAGTGTAGGAGTAGGTTTAGAGTTTGTTTTTAGCAGAAGAAGTGCTTTTGCACACTCTACATGTCTCATTTGAGGCATGTATGATTTTCTTTGTATATAAGTTTTGATTCGCATTGCTCCAGAGGTACCATGCGTCAGGCCCTTTAGAATTAGTAGCAGAGAGACCCATAGTTACTGTTACTGATTGCTAATTTCAAATGAAACAAATACAGAGCAACTAAAATCATTTTCAAGATAGTCTATTTCTGGGTAGGCTCAGGGTCAGCAAGTGCAAGCAATCGGGAGTCCATTTCTGGAAAAGGGTCATTACGGGCTATTATTATGACTCCATGCCCAATGGATGCAACAAGGCTATTGGTCTCTCATCTAGAAGGAAAATGTCCCGTGAGTCGCCAAATTGTTATCTCAATTTTTCCCCAGAAAAATTGATCAAACCCAAACCTACGCCGCACAGAAGAATTCTAAGGTGTTTCATCAAACGAGCCTATGTTTCAAATTTGACATCGTCAGTTAGTTTGTAGGTGGACTAAAATGGAGGATGGAGAGGTCAAGAAGTAAAGGAAAAATGCAGGCTAAAAAAACCAGAGGCTTAGAGGAGAGAAATGGAGAAAGGAGGCTCAAAGTCTTTGAGCTTTACAAATAATTCGAGTTGAGCCCAAATTGGTTAAGTATGGAAGAATCAATGGAAGCTTCCATGCTTCAGGGCGCTTATCAAAGGTTAAGCCAAAAGGTTCCCAAACAAGATTCAATCTTCCACGTGTCCGAGTCAAAAAGGGACAGAGCGGGCCCAAAATGACTAAGTAAAGAGTCCCCCAAACAAGTGGAAGCCTCCACATGTGTCAAAAATCTGGCACACCCTTCAAGATCAAAGAAAAGGTGACCAAATGAATGCCAACCCTCCACATGCATGGGTAAAGTCAAAATGGGACACAGACAGAGTGGGCCGTTGAAAAGTAAGCTCGGGATAAAGGACCGGTGGAAGCCTCCACGTGTCTCAATGGTGCAACACCAAGGTCGGGAAAAGGGATTCCCAAATGAGTCCAAGTTTTCCACGTGTTAGAGTCAAAAATGGGAGACAAATCGGCCCAAATTGAAAAGTATAAGAGAGGAGCCGGTGGAAGGTTCCACGTGCCTCACCACGCAACTTCAAAATAAAATTTGGAGGGACAATCCCAAACAAGCGTTGAGCCTCCACGTGTCAGGGTCAAACATATGCCTCCTTGAGCAAAAGGGACTTAGCCAAAACGTAAAGAAATAGAACAAGGCATGGATGAAGCCACCACGTGTCTCATCAAGCACAATTTCAAAGGCATGACCCAAAAGCGGAGACTCAAATGAGCATGAGCGGGGCCTTCCAGTGTCCCAAGCCCGAAAAGGGAGGGCGATTGAACTTGGAAATCGGCTAAGTAAAAGGTAGTGGAAGCCTCCATGTGTCTCGACCACGCAACTTCAAAGGTAAAATCTTGGGGGAGTTTTCCAAATGAGCGTGAAGCCTCCACGTGTCTTGGGGTCAAGCACAATGTCTCCACCAACAGGAAGGACTTAAGCAAAATACAAAGGAGCCCGAGGAGCCCATGGAAGCCACCACGTGTCAATCCACATGATTTCAAGAGTGAAGGAAGAGGCTGAATCTTCAAGATGCGCGAGGCTGCCATGTGGACCCGAATATGGATAGACTCTTTAAATACTACGATGCCATGCTTGACCCGGATCTTCAGACATGGCCATATCTTTATTTGAAACTCATATTTGGGTAGGAGAAGACTTTTTGGAAAGATCTCGACATCCTCTACACCATGGAAGCATAAAATATTATTTTAACAGGATTTGGTGGGTGAAAATTAGGAAAACATCTTTTAGGACATTAATGCAAGAATCTGATTGCTTCAACTACCAGATTGGATTTGATTTGATCGCATTTTCTTCCTCAACATGCCAAATAGACAATCGAGGCAGACTTGACAGATTGTAGGTAGATTTTAGGGGGCATTGAGGGTCGGTGGTTGAGCTTTCAAAGGTGGAATTCAATGCATATCTCAAGGTGGTTGAAGCAGGATTCAAATTCTTCCCTCCTCTCTCTCTTATTCTTTCTATATATTGTAAAGGAGGGGCATATTCAAACGGTTGTTCATCTTTTCTCTCTGCCCCCTCTCTCTTTCTTCCTTAGGGTAGAATGCAGAGTCTAAGCCTTCTCTCATGGCTCTGTAATGGCATTTTCTTGCCTCTTGCCCACTGATGATGTACCATGTAACTTTTGGAGCAATAAAATATGTTTTTCGTGATGCATCTGTCCATCCTTGCTTATTTTTTGTCTCTTCTTACCTCTCATCATTGCAGGGTATATTATGCATACTCTAATGTCTATTACGAGGTTTACGGGAGTTGCTTAATGGGTTTGGTGGTGTTATGTGTGAAATCTATCTACGGTCTTGTGGTGCATCTTGTCCACCCCTCCTCTGCTCACCTCTCTCCACTTTAGGAAGTTTGGATCTATGACCAACCACTTCCTTTTCTGGTGTATCACCACTTAGTGTAGGCTCTCTTTCACCCTCTCTCTCTCTCTCCTATCCCTTTGGAAGGTTAGATTAGGATTAGATAGGTTCTGCCTGCACTCGAGTAGCTTGTGGTAGGTAGATTAGGAAGCAAGAACCACCTTCTTTGGAGGTCCATCTCAAGTTTTGTAAGTCCCATAGCTTGAGAGATGGTCCAATGTTGTGCAATCACACCAAATGCCCCACTCAAACTCAGGACATTTGGGGGTGTTATGATTTTTCACTAACAAGATGAAATCACAAGCGGAAACACCTTTCACTACTTGTTGTAGAGATGGTGGGGTGTCTAGTGAAAAATCAGTCAAGTACCTTTCAACATATTTATCAAACATGTATCATGTGAGTTAGATGAACATACAAGAACATACATATAGTTGACTTCAAAAAACTATATATATATATATATATATATATATATATATATATATATATATATTTGCATGTATGTGAAAATTTTACACAATTAACATTCTAAATTACCTCTATGAATATATGTGTACTCATGGTGCTCGCCTTTGTGGTTGGGATGAAGATGTGCCTCCCGCACACCTTTGTAATATCAATGCATGTACATGTATAAATACAATTATTTCAGAAATTCAACATATATAAGTAAATCAAGTGTCTGAAATTTTTGTAACACACATAATAAAACATAACAAATACTGTGAAGGTGACACCGATGATTGTAATCCAAATGTCTCACTCGAAAAAAACATATGACATAGTGACATTATCATGTGCACCCCCAAGCACCAACTCCACCAAAATCAATATACATGAAAGTATCTTCCTCCTCGAGCCCCAAACATATGCTACCACATGACGAGTAAAGATGTGGCCTAGTGCTAGTACTCCCGAGGGAATACTCAGTGTACCTCCGCAAGCATCTGGCTCAGAAATCTCCCTCGTATGTCAAACAAGGGTCGTAAATAGCCCCCAAGCGTGTGGAAGGTATCAATCTCTATTGTCTCCTTCACTATTGGAGGGATAGTTTGAGGATGAGGGGGCTTCTGTGCGGGGACTCTACCCTATTGAATAGGTGCATGTTGTGCACCTGGTCGATCTTATGCAGATCCTTTTCCTCGGCCCTGGAAATCTTGGAAATCAAAATAATTTGGGATCTCATTGAGGATAAACTCACAATAGAGTTTCCTCAAAAAGTATAGTGGCACCTCATTGTTATTGCAAGGTGAAAATCAAACACCATCCACCATCGGTCCCAAAAATTATATTTAATCAAATTATTATTGCACCAATGGATGGGAAACCATTTGCATGACAACAGAACAGGAAAATTAGTGCGGGGTCCGTGAATAAGGCACATATGAGGTCTTTTGTAATTTCTTTTTCTTTACATCCACATATGACAATTTGTTGGAATAATAAACCCTATAACCCTCTCTATAAGTTGTCCAATGATCAATTTTCCTCGTTACTACGTCAACTTGAGAAAGTAATGCCTCCAATGTGTTTGCAAGAGAGGCTATGGGGGTTTGTAGATTGTGAATCCCTCATTCTTTTGATTAAATCCTCAATTTCAATTTTGTTTTCAACTATGTGGGCTACTAAATCTTTTTGACTACCGGGGATGTTGAGCAATTGTGGGAGGGTTGGGAGGGATGACAGGAATAGTAGGGTTTGGTTTTGGTTGATTCCCTCGACCTCAAACTATAACAATAAAAAAATGTATTCAATTCAAATTCTACTCTATAATTATCATATTTCAATGCAATTTTGAGAAAAGAATTGTGCATACCTCTTCTCTCGTGGCGCCATAGTCAATTCAAATCTTCCGGTGATCTAGAAATGATTCTTTGATCTTAAGATCCATCTAAATGACAAAACGTGAGGATACGGTTAAGCTTTGAAACTCGCGTTTGAGGGAGATAAAATGATAGAGGCTTGGGCCTCTTTTTTATTTATAGCAGACATAATACGTATGCGTTATGGTTTGGTAAATCCCAAACCTAAGAATTTAAAACGTGGTCGCATTATAATAAAACGCATACATGTTTTTTTTTTTTTGGGTTTTTGTCCACTTTTTGGCCCCCCCACTTCATGCACTTACCCTAATCCATGTAGATTGGTTAACTTGACTAATAGTCTTCCACCTTTTTGCTTTTGAATCCTGTGGCTTTTATGAATTTCCTACTTTGAAATTGTCAAAAAAAACACATCAACAATTTGAAAGCTCATGTGAGTAAATTACAATGCCTAAAATCCCTCAAAGATTGCTTATTAGTGTTTCATGCGCTGAGAATGTTGCTTAGGTAGAATCCCTCAAAGATTTCTTATTACGTAGTTTGTGTTTGAGTGGTGACGGTTCAGGGAAAAAGAAGTCCATGTGGTTTTTTGTAAATATGATCTTGGATTCTCTTACTTGGGGACCATGCTCATATGTGTAGGCTGAAAGTTCACGACAATTTGTTGCAATAATAGCTTCCATGATAGAGTGTTTTATGCACAATTATAGTAAAAATTATTCTTTATGTTTGAGTTCATACATTATCCTTATGTTGTAAATGAAAGCGAGAAGAAGGGAATGGAAGAGAAAGGGGAAAACTCGAAAAGATGTCATAAGTCTCTACCTACTTATGTTGCATCATTTGTCAACTACACGGTCTAGTGTTGGATTTTGACATTCAATGTTGCTGTCATAATAAAATTACCTAACGGTCTATAAAAATTGATATCATTTGGCATTCAAAATTTAATATGCACGTTAAATTTCTGCTTTTGAATCATGTGGCTTTTGTCATTTTCCTACTTTGAAATTGTCTAAAAACCACATCAACAATTTGAAAGTTCTGTGAGTAAATTACAATGCCTAAAATCCCTCGAGAGATTGCTTATTAGTGTTTAATGCACCAAAATGTTGCATAGGTAGAATCCCTCAAAGATTGCTTATTATGTAGTTTGTGTTTCAGTCATGAGGGTTCAGAATAAGATTTCCATGTGGTTTCCTGTAAATCTGATCTTGGATTCTTTTACTTGGGGAACATGCTCATATTTGTAGGCTTTTTATGCACAATTTTAGTAAAAAGCATTCTTTATGTTTGAGTTCATACATTATCCTTACGCTATAAATGAAAGTGAGAAAAAAGGAATGGAAGAGAAGGGGAAAAAACTTTTAAAAATGTCTTAAGTCTCTACCGCTTATGTTGCATCATTTGTCGACATTGCACGGTCCACCGCTTGATTTTGGCGTTCAATATTGCATGTCATAATAAAATTACTTGATGGTCTAGAAAATTTGGATGTCATTTGGTGTTCAAAATTTAATATGCACGGTAAATTTGTTTTTATAATAATTATTAAAAATACATAAATTGAATAAAATTTTAGTCCATAAGATTGGAAATAAATTTATGTCTAAAAATTCTTCCCATCTGAATTCTATTTAGATTTCTATTGGCATAGCTAAGGATGAGTTAATTAAATCTTGAATTGTTTGCATTATCTATACGATTCAACTACACTACAACTATCAATCACACACATTATCAACTGTACAATAAATGTTTTTCCAACAAAACACCAACCGAACAACTGATGCACAACTAATAAACATGAATTAAATACATACAACATCAACTATAAAATAAATTAACTATCGAAAACGGTATCAAATGTATTCATGTACAAATTTTTAACAAGTTTGAAATGTAGAAACAACCTTCAAATTAAGTGGCCCATCTATATTTCTACACTTACAAAATCAATCACACCCCTAATCAACATCAACTACAAAAGTAATAATTATACCTCTAAAACAAATAACATATACCATTTGATGTTCACATCTTAACCTCTTTGCATATATCAAAGAACTTTGTTTTTTTGTTTCATTTCCTTCTTTGCATACATCAAACATCTTTTCTTTGTTTCATTTCATCACAACAATGCCTCTATTCCATGTTGCTTCTAATATGAGAAGTATGTGTTCTTTCCAAGTTATCTCTCTGTGAAGTTTATTTTTTCAAGAGAATTTCTACTTAGTTTTTATATTGTTATTTTCATAATAACAGAGGTGTGTTATCCTCCCGTTTACAAGAAATAATTGTTATTTTCATTTTTGCAAGTTTTCCATGTGTGGGTGGTAACATGTTTCAGAGCATACCATGTGTACACACCATATTTGTCAACGTACTAACTTGTTATTTGTAATGTCTTTGCTTTTGGTAAAAGAAAAAATATATAACAAGTTAGAAAATGATTGTGATGATTTGGTGAAATAGCCTCCAATTGTGGACTTACGGTGAAAGTTGCAACAAAATATTGAACAATTTTCACACGACATTGGGGAAGTTGTACGGTTGAGTTTCGCATTGCTTCGCCTTTCCATGAGATTCACATTATTTTCCCTTTCCTTTTTCGCCACTCTCACACTTTTCCACACTCTAGCCTCTTCTTCTTCACCCCTCTTCCCCTCCCATTGTTTCTCTACCTCTAATTTAACTCCTTTTAGATATCCCCGTCAGCATTTTCATCGTACATTTCGCATTCGATTGCTAGTTAGGTAATCTCATATACTATAAACTAACACCTAGACTCATAGCACGCTGCCGGCCAAAATAGATCTTAAAAAGGTTTCTCTCTCCTTTTTTTTTTTTTTTTTTCTTCAAACAAAGGGAAAATTTTCCATAGAACAGTCAATTTGACAAGAAACAAATACACCCCAAAAAAACCCAACCCAAAAATTAAAGTTTTGCAGAACACCAATCAGACAATGAGACAAAACTGAGAAATTTAACTCCCATAAAAGCAATGTAAACTGAGAAATTGAACTCACATAAAAGCAATGTTCTTGAATCTTTACAAAACAAAAGCAACACACAGACCATATCGTGGTAGAGGATGGCAACTTCAGTAGAGATCTGCTTCCCGATGAGTGCGAATAACACAGTCAGAAGTGGGATAAGCCACACAAGTCAAGACAAATCCATCTCCCATCTGGCCATCGTCAAGAAAAGACTGATCAGACTGATCCACAGTTCCCCTTCTCAACTTTCCCTGCACAGGTAGAGCACGCCCCTGCACGGCATGAAAACGGAAGATCTATACTCGCAGCTTCTGCACTGTCCAGAATATAGGTATCATCAGGTGCAAGAATCTCTTCTTCGCGACCGTCGGGCAAAATTAGCGTCACTTTGTATTCTGCCTTTGCAATCAAACGATCCACAACAGCCCTCTTCAAAACAACGGGCTTGGAAATATTTCCAAACAATGCATGGCTCTTATGGGATATATTTATTTTTGTTTTGGGTGCGCAAGCCGCTTGGAAAAATGCTGCTCCGGGAAGTGCCATGGCAGACATGTCTGTAAAACAAGGTTGAAACACTCAAAATCACAACCGTAAACTTTTCAAACCCAGAAAACCCTGCCTATAAATTCTTCAAACCCAAGACAATACCCGGAGCGAAGCGACATAACGACTCAAAGAGGAAGGATTATCCCAAAGATAACGTTATCCAAGCGAACTCGAAACTAGCATTTTCAGCCTCACAAAAATTATGGCAGACTTTATTATTAATACAAGCATTTTTATATGTGTGTGTTGGGGTGTGGGAGGCAGACAAATTTGGTTTTTATGTTTTGGGGTGCTATTGAAGTACGGCATGCGTACAAGAGGCACTCTAATGCGTAGAAGCGAAAAAGAGTAAATGATTTAAGGAATCAATTAGAAGAGGTCAATGCGTGGGTATGAGTAGTCAAAAAGAGTCATGTGTTTGAGTAAATAGAAGGTATTGATAGAGAGGCGAGTCAAGAATCAAATGATAGAAGAAACTAGAGAATGGTATGATAAGTTATCAAACATAATCATCAAAGTGTTGAAGGGCATGTAGAAAGAAAAGATATAAATAACTTGGCAAAGGGATTTCCTCAAAGGCTGGGATAATAGAAAGGTCATATCAAATAAGCAAGCAAAATTAGTGCGTTAATAAAAGGGAAAAGGGATAGACTTATTGGGGTTACAATGGCGAACTTTGAAGATAAAACAAGGATGTTAAGAAATAAAGGCATGTTGACTTGTTCACACTATTAGTGAGATGAAGAGAACCTTTTTGTAGTTAGAATAGAATATGAAAGGAGGAAAAGTGAAGGCAACGAGGAATTAAGGTAGATGGGCATACCTAAGTAATTGGGAACCTTATATTACAACCAGACAAACCCAAAATAAATAGGGAGTAAAGCCCCTTTGAGAGCATCTTATGTTGGTGAGATGGAATTATAGAGGATACCCTTGAGAAGAGTACTCAAGTCGAGCTCGTACCCAAAGATAAATATATAATATAATCATTCTAACATATATGTGTGAATGTGATCGATTCTAATAAGTTATTTAAAGGTGGTAGTGGGGAATAAATTAGCTGAAAATGACAAGAGGCATGGGAAATAAAGATGTTAATAAAGGAATCTTGGGACATAAATATTAACACATAAATACAAGATGAAAATAAACAATATATGGATTAGAATTTGTTTAAACTATTTCCTAATTAGTTGGGGAAGTAGTGAATTAGGAACAAGTTAAATAATGACCTATAGGATGATTATTCTCGAATCAATTAATAGACATTAACCATGCACATTCAAAATAAAGCATTAATACTTGCAATTATGCTAGAAGGATATGACAAATGCTTAAACGCGCAAAGGGGTGAGAAATTAGTTGTGTACAAAGTGGTAAAGAGTTGATTTTAGCATGCATAATGGATGAAATGATTGTTCGAATCTAGAAATGCTTCATCTCTAAAATTGAAACTAGAAACTACTATGGTGTAGGATCGCATAACTATTGTGACGATCACAATCGGTTTTGTATTGTCTTGGACTTATGCACGAGGGTTCTCAAACTTTGCATGTCGCTAGTCGGTTGCCTAAAACTAAGTATCATTTTTTATTGTTAGGGTTCACATGATTTTTTCATCACTGTAATAATGCATAACAAATATAAACCCTAGATGCCTACAACAAACTTTATGAAAGCATTAGATAAATGTAGGAGAAATTAGTGTGTGAGTGAGGTTAGACAAGATTTTGATTCACCCCTCATTGAACGAATTTAAGTGTTGTACTACATCCTGGTGTCCCCATATTTCACCCTGAAATCTGGGACTACCCTATTTAAAAAATTTCATACTTTTAAAATAATGGGTCGTTTTGTGTTTTTATTGCCAGAAAGTTTCAGATTGTGTCAAGATATTCCCAAGGAGCCATATAAGCCATTTTCGACAAATACCCAGATGCCCAAAATTGTTTTATTCTATCGTTGGGGTTTGCCTGCGGGAAATTTGTATTTAATTATTTTGAGCCCCGTTTGAGGCAAATTGTGCTCCAGTTTAACCCTGTTGTGATCGTACATGTCAATTTTCCCATATACCAATAGGGTTTTAACCAAGAATGAATCATGGGCTTTATTTGTGACTTCTGGCAACGTTTTGTGTTTTTGGTGTTTTCCCGTTTCGTTTTCTGTGAAATTTCTCTGGATCAATTCCTTTGCGGTTTGGTCTGATTCTTTTCCTGGAGTATCTGGAGATCACCTATGCACGTTGTGCTAGAAGGAATTCGCCATCGAGAGGTCTGGTTCTCTCGAAAAGATGAAGTCGTGCACAAAAAGCTTCTTCTGGGCAGGCCGCATTTTTGGAAAAAGAGGGTTTGAAGTGAATCATAGGATTTTTGGAAGCAAAGGTAGGTGGGAATTTTGTACCTGCCTAGCAAGGTACTTTTTCCCATGGAAGCAACGCCACTTAAGTCACAATGGGAAAATTGAGAGGCAAGTGTGCAAGAATTTCTTACCGCCTTGTAGCAGGTAAAAATTCCCATTCATGAAATAAAAGAAAATTACTTAAGGCATTGATGGGATTTTATTACTTGCCTTGCAGGGTAAATAATCCTCATTATGAAAGTCAAACAACTTAAGTGGATCATGGGATTTTCGGAGCTGCCTTGCAGGGTAAATAATCCCATTGTCAATTGACTTTTAAAAATAGAAATTGCTCATGCCAAAAAGTGTGACCCCTTTAGGGAAAGAAGGGCAGCTTTAAATGCATTAAATTAATTAATTTCTTCTCCAATTTTGGCCTGTGCTTGTGGAAAAGTCAACAAAGGGAAAGTGGATAAAGGAAGTCAGAATTAGAAGTTCTAAAATTAAATAAATATTATTTATTTAATGCAGCCCCTTCATGTCAAAAAGTGTGCCCTGCATTTGGGAGAGGAATAATACTTTTTAAAGTATTAATTGATTTAATTAATTCCTACTTTTCAAAGTGGCTAAGGTCAAAGCATACTTGTGAGGCTTAAGTTAATCGGAAGTAGAAGGCTAAAATTAAATAAATTTAATTTATTTAATGGCAGCCATGAACATGCACAAAATAAGCGCCCATTTCAAGATAAAGTTTATTAATTAATTAATTAATTGCCATGAATAGGAGAGGCATTAATTAATTTACAATTATGAGGATTATATAGCAGGGGGCTGCCATAAGGATGAATTAATTAATTCAAAAGCAAGAGAAGTGCAGCCCAAACAAAAAGTGCGCCCCATTTGGAGAGGAATTTTGCTCGTAAGAAGGTTTAATTATCATGCTAAAGCTTCCAAATTTAGCGCCTAGGTTTGAAGGAGCTTGATTTGTGTTCAATAATTGTCTCGCATAAGTGATACAGTGCTCAGTGAAGTTGGTAAAATTCACATTGCTTTGCATGTAAATAAAACATCAAATTTTGGGGCAGCAGCTTGATATATGCATATTTTTATGATTAAAATCCATTGTTCATGTTCCGGTTGCCATCTTTGTCTGAATTAATTACAGGAATTCATTACAGGTGCTTTTATAAGAGAAAGGGAGCTTAAATCAATGTCCAATACATTGAACATATCCTCCAAATCTGAAGAATTATCTAGATCTGCACCGGTTGTGAAGAATTCAACCGAATAAAGAGAAAAAGAATTGTTCAGACAAAGATAGATATAGCCATGGCAAAGAGGGATGAAAAAGAGAGCACAATAGTCATGCATCACTTCTAAATTCACAGACATTGGAGACACAGATCTAGGTCCGGAACCTCTTTCCGAATTGATTGAAAGATCCAGAGTAGGAAATACTTCCCTCATGCATGCAGTCAAAAGCAGTGGAATTATTCAAGCTGCAGTGTTTCCATTCACAGCCCAGCAGAGTTTGTTATGGAGTGTGCTAGGTCTTACCATCCATCATCTAGATCAGTCCGAGATGCTACGGGAAAAAATAATCCGGTTGGACGCACAGTTCATCAATTATTGTTTGAAGATTCTGGCACAAAAGGTGGTGACTTCTATTAGCATACAAGATGCCGGCAGCAGGTGGGAGAAGCATAGAGTTGACTACGTGAGCATAATGAATAACAGATACATGAAGAAGCCCAGATCTCCTTCCAAGTTCCCAAGAACTCTTCCGCGGTCCAATCTGGTACAAGAGGTGGATGATATTGCCAAATTGTTATGCAGGATAAATGGCGAAGCAAACGCTCACACCTTCCGCACATGGATGTATGCTTTCATCAAGACCATTGAAATCAACAAAGCAGATTCAATAATCAATTGGTCAGAAATCATTAGCGACAACATTGGTGAGCAACTCCGGAACGTGAGGCATACTTTCAGCTTCAAAATGACTTCCTATTTGGTATACGCAGCAGCTTCACAAGGCATCTTCTCCAAGCTGGATAGATGTGGTGTTCTTTCCAAGGACCCTATTTTTGAGTGCTACCCACAACTTATTACATGCAAGAAAGATTACAAGGTGGTCAACGATGGATTCTTCTACGAATTCATTTACAAGTTGGACGGGATCTAAAGGCCAATAGGGTGAGTAAGGAAGCATGGGAAGTCTGTGTCCAGAATTGGCAGTCTCTTCATTCAGTTTGCAGATTTCACATACCTCAGGGTCACCGGCTTTTCTGGAGAACTAGTTAAGTTAAGTTGCCCAGATATCCGAATGATAGATTGGTCACCATGGAGCTAAGCAGACAACTTGTGGAGATGCACGACCTTCAGTCAAAATGGCACAAGTCTACGGGCTTCTTCCCGATCACTGTGGGCCATTATAGTTGTCAGAGCATTCATAAAGCCCGAGGAGTGGAAGCGGAAATGTTCTCTGAGTACGAGCAAGAGTTCTTCCCAACACGGCTGAACTTCGATCCATTTGGAGTAGCCAAGAAGACGATCTCCCAGGAGTACGCACATGTGCCTTCATTAGAAGATTTCTAGATGAAGTGCAAAAGTGAGTACGAGGTTAAAAGAAATATTTCAAGAAAGCTATCAAGACGGCAAGTGTTTGACTTTTAGATTAGCACGGATACTCATGGATCTTAAAGATGATGGGCCTGTGTTACTTGACACATACCATCGGATGGGAGGAGATAGAGCTATACTTCAGGAGAACGTAGGGGATGTCATACGATTGAGGAAAGGTCTCATTGCATTCTCGTGAATACTTCAAACGGTTCATGATGAAGGGATATTGCCTTGATGAAGCATTAATGAATCAAATCATGAGAAACTTTGACACAGGAGATTCCTCAAGAGGAAGCACAGAGGAAAAATTAGCAGAAGGCCTGAGAAGATTAAAGTCCACAAAAGGTCTCATTCGAAGGAGAAGATCACTTCTACGGCTATGATGTTAGTTCCAGCTTCTCCAGCATCTAGTACTTCACCAACTATTACACCTCAAAAGAGACACCGCCATTCCTCCATCAATCCAAAGCAACATTCATCTTCTCTCCTCAACCACTCCGTTTAGCTCAAAGACCTATTCTCGAAGAAACGTTGTCAAGCCGCTGCAGATATGGTAGAGTTTGAAAGAGCTTTGTCTTTGGATGATTCAGAGGATGGCAGCCACAACATTGTAACGGTTTTAGATGGTGAGGAATCGAGCAAGAGATAGTGGTACACTCAAAGAACTTCTCATTCTCCGAGAAGTAATTTCTTAGAATGGTTGACTTCACAGTTGGTTCCAGAGGCTAGAGTGGAAATCAACTTGGAGGAACATGACTTGCAGCTGCTCCTGAGTCTAGGTGGAAAAGACAGAAAACCTAAAGTTGCTAAGGTAACTTCAAGGTTGATCATTGAGGAATCAGGCAGAAGTTTGCTGAGATGTTAGCCGGTAGAAGGGAAGAAGGAGGATGAGCTCACGAAGAAGACATAGAAGATAACAGAGTACCCCAAGGTCAAGCCACCACGTATAAAAGGATTAAAGTAGACACACAGACATCGATAGATGCTCTATTCCTTAGGCTCGACAGAGAAAAGGTAGAGAAAGTTGAACTTCGTAAGCAAAGGTATCTCAATTGTGCGAGATCATGCCAAGGTTGCTAAATCTTCCACTAGCCCATTTCAACACAAAAAAGGTGAGTGATCATCCGATGTAGAAGTGGAAGATGCAAGTAACCAAGTTAAAGCTATCGACGAATGGAAAAGTTTGATCATTCGTCAAGCTTATGTACAACTTGAGAGGTGCCAACTCACCTAAAGGTTATGAAAGATGCAGATCAGCTAAAAGCAACCGATGACAAGCAGTAGATATGAACACAACATGCCGAGAGTAACCCGAGTACTTTGGCTGAAATCAATAATTTGTCGAGAGAAGTGTTGATTGTGGAAATGATTTTGCCTAATGATCACGAGAAGGGGAAGTAGCTTGAGTTTGCAGTATCTTTCCGTTTGGAGATCTGCAGAATTATGCTAAAGAGGATGCAGGCACTTGAGAGTATGGCATCATCTTTACTAGACAATGTCATTGCTTTCACTCATGAGGAAGTGGACAGGAACGTTACTTCATACACACGGATCATTCCTAGCAAAGTGCCTAATTCCCTAGAAGGGTCTCTTCTGATGGTGCAAGGGAGAATTGATGGAGCTATTAAGCCTTTCACGATGAATTCCATTAGAAAATGGTGGCACTGCAGTCATATATTGAGAAGTTCGAGCCTAGCTTGAGGAGGTGGAAGCATGTATCAAGGTATTGAACGAAGGTTTGCTGGATTTTAGGACAGAAAAGGAAGTTGTGGCTAAGACAAGATGGGAAGATGTTGAATTACATGTTCGACAAGTATATTCAGTATCGGAACAAAAAGAAGATATAAATGTTACAACCGATGGCGTGTCTTTCTTCTTCTATTCTTTCTTCTTCTATTTTCCATGTTCCCGGATGTAATTGTAAAACTTTAAAGTTATTGGTTTTGAAACCATTACTTTAATTTATGTGGAACGATTCTATTAGTCAAGTGATGATGTGTCACTTGAAGAGAAATTAGAGAGGAGAATGATCATACATGTTATCTTTACTTCTTGTTTATGTTTCAGTTCAGTTGTTTTTCCCATTTGTACTTTCCTTTCTACATTCTATAAGTAGAAGAAGAACCTTCGGTTAATGATCAGAATTTGTAAGCAACATTCTTGTGTTCCAGACTTTGTGCTGAAACCCCTGATAGCTATTTGAAGCAAAGGAATACAAAGGAGCAGATTTCTAGAGAACTTTGTGTCACAGTGCATTTTGTTTCTAGCTTTTTATCTCATATCTTCTAATAAACTTTGTGTTATTTTAGATCTAGATCTGGAGTTGCCTTTGCTTATAATTTTGTGTGTTGATATCTATTGGTTTCTTCTATGTGCATGCAATCAACTCTGTTATCTATTGATTGGGTTGCACATCTTCCCTATTTCTTCCCTGTGTTTTATTATTTCCTTCTTCTATAAATATTTCTTTTCTTAAACAGTTGCTTACTTGTTGCAAAGCTATACAACTATGGTTCATGAGCTGAATAGTTAAAGTAAAACCCCCATATAGATACTAGCATATTTTAATTGACAAATCTAACATGGGAGCCTCACCTAGTAAATGGGGAGATTTATCTCATGACTACCTAGGTTTTCAACTATGAAGAAAATTTAGCCAACACATCCCTCGAAAGCAGAGAAATTTCATATAGGTCTCCTAGTGTAGGTGCAAGTGGGAATGAATATCTAAGCCAACCCCCTATGGATGCCCTGTGTCTCTTGTCACAAAGATAGTGTGCTAACCATTTATTAGAGAATGTACTCAATGGGGTAGTAGTGTGATGTGGTGTGCTTCAGATGCTTAGACTATCCCTTTTTCCCTTAAGACCTTTAGAAATACTTGGAGTGAATTACTCTTTCTAAGACATGGATCTAGGACCTTTGAATGTTTAGAAATGGGGATTACTATACTCTTGAACATAGTTCGAGTGCTTCATATATGTGTGGTGGCTACTCTAACTTATGTGTAACTACTTTAAAGATATTTTGGAGAGCCTTGGGTGCTTTAGTGTTGATATTTGCAATAGGAGCTCATGAGAATGTTAAGTGAGTTATGAAGTGCAATTGACTTGCTTATATAGGATTTTGTAGGTTAAACATTTACATTAAGGCTAACCTAGGAAAATGAAATGACACACATAAGATATTCAAAGTAGAAAAAGATTCATTAGATGGAAGGGTGCAAGACTATATAAATCAGCCACGATTGTACTCCCTATGGCCTTGAGTTGTACAATTTTTCCTAGGAAGATAGTGATGCAAAAGCTAAAGTTCGGGAATGATGCCTAGGGTTGAATTATTGCTATAATTAGTTTATGTTTTCTAGATGAATAATAGAGAAATGTGTAAATGTGGGCAAGTTATGAGAGTTTGAGAAAGATATATTGATTGGGCTTAGAATATGAGCATTTGTCTTAGCATAGAAAAATCCAAACTTGTGATTGCCAAATAATAAGTTATTAAATTTTAATGTTTATAGAATCATAGAAAATGACATGAATTAGCATAGTTTCATGTTATTATGCCCCAAATAATTCCAAGATCTATAAGAAACGTAACTTAGATCACGAGGATCCATATTCTTCCCTAAAGAGGACATTTTAGTTTAAAATAAATTTGGGGAGATAATGTTAAAGTACTACCCGATTTTGGACCAAATGCACTTGGAAATTATCATTTAGCATGTATCCTACCCTTTCCTATTTACACATTAATTAACTAAATCATACATGCATATGGCTTAATTATGTACTCTAAAGCCACTAAGTTGGTACTTGTCACTTATTTTATCTCATCAGAAATGTCACACTATGTACATAACACATTCTCATATTCTTATCCACCTATAGCCACTTTTAGATCACATCCCAAGTTAAGCAAAGACACAATTTCCTAGTAGGGATAAAATTAATTGACATTTTTGGCCCTAGATCGACGCTTTGGCCCCGACCGAGGTTTTTATCCTAAGCACTTCCAACAATCAAATTTACAAGTACACAAGTTACCCCTATCATCCTAGGTCAACTAAGTTTAAAATAATTCGCATAAGCTAGATATAAAATTACATACACCCTACTCATTCTTGTACCTCTTAAATCTTTGGCTTAAGGGATCTCACAATCAAGTACTCCAAGAAGGACTATCATTACAATATCACTCCTTAAAGAACATTATCAAGTTATCAAGTTTGAATACATCTCATGTTCTTCCTTTCGTCATTACCAAATGCTATAACTCACCCCAAAGGTCATTTCCAAGTTTTCGGAGGTCTTTATAGGGTATTGCCAAAACATTTCATATTGCACAATCACACACATTCACAAGGAGGGAGATTTATGTGCATTATGATCATTTTTGGAGTATCGGTACACATAGTGCAACATTCATCACACCATTTTAGGTGGCATGAGGTCACCCATTTCAATGGAAAAACCCATTTTTAGGTCTTCAAGAGAGATATGGTTCATATAGAAAGATCCATATACATTTGTGAAGCTCAATCACATATATAGAACCTAGAGATATAGACCTTTTAGGTGCCGTAATCTAGATTTAGCTAAGATCATCGGAGGGTAGAATTGGCCACAAAGGTCAAAAATACCCAAATGTTTCTACTTAGTTCAAAAACCTTCCATGCACTAAATTTTAGCACTCTAGATTTTACAAGTAGCTTAAAAACACTCTTCACAATCCATTTATAAATTCTTGACCCTTTTTTAGCTTCCATATCTTGTGCAACATTACAATCATTCTAACTCAACCCTAATCTATTTAATCTATCTTTCAAGAGCTTTACATGATTTAGGATCTTCATATATATTGTATTTACTATATTTATGATTCTAAACCATCATTTACATATTAATAATTTATCTTAATTACTTTAACCCTAATTCTAACATTACATTTTAGCAAACCCACTTATGTATTGTTACACACAACTTAATACTTTGTACCTTACACATAGCATTTAATATTTCTCACAATGACAAAAGATACACTTTAAAGACAAAGCATCGAGCTTGATGATGAATTAAAATGAATTATCATCCTTTATCCTCATGGTATTTTGTGTGACTTTACTTTACATTTATTAAAATAGATTATTTATATATACCTCACTTTGAAATCCCCAATTGTACACATGCATCCATCATAGCCTACTCCTTAGCCTATCACACCGAGACACCTCCAATGATGAAATTTAATCATCTACCGATACCTCCTTAAATAATCCTAATATATATATATATATATATATATTGTTCCCTTCACCCATCAAGGTCAACTTAACTAAGCACCATGTTCCATAGTTTAATGATAGTGTCTTGTGATCACCACTAATGTCATGGGCATACTATGAACATATATTTCACAATATGCATAAAGATTAAAGAGATAGACAATAATAACATCCTCAACTTTACTACCATGTCATGTGCCCATACATATCATTTCAAATACCACAATCTAGTATTGTTACCATACTTTCCATCAAATACATCCCCATCTTGAAACCCACACCCACATTACCTATCAAAAATACTAGTTCACTTGATGCATCTACAATCAATTGTGGTCTCATATAGAATTATATACAACATGTTGTTACTAAAATTCCACATTTTATCACTTCTATAATGTACTCTCCATTACCACCTACATATGTTGATAATTTCCTAGAGGTATATGTTTTATCACATGATATCATTCCAAGAATAATTAAACTTTCTTAATACCCATGAGAGACTTGATATTATACATAGTGATATACATATGCCAATAAGTATGATTGACCCAATTTTTAATATTATCTCTCAAACCGATATTCCACTTCATATTAAACCTTTGGTAGGGGGCATTCCTTAGTTACACAATCCATGGTAAACCAATCATTATATACACAAATGCACAAACATATCCTATTCTCAAAAAAAATATCTTAACACAAACCGATCTCATTATCCTTATAATTCAATATTGGATACATAACGTGCACAAATCCTTCTCTCAAATCTTAAGATACATAAGCAATTATAAGATACCTACGACCATTATAAGATCATAATAATACCTTATGTGACTTCACATGTTTCTTACTGATTTTACTACATCATCCCCATGACTTTTACAAACACCTCAACCAATTGGACTATGAAGGGATACCCTTTCAATGTAGGAAATAATTTGGTTTGGGTCACTTAGTTTCGAATGTCAAAGTGTGAAACATAAGATGAATGGGAAATCTTGGTGGAAGGATGCTCAGCCTAGTATGTTGGTTGTGGGAGATGATACCGATTATTTAAAGATTCTAATCTAGAAGAATATTCTTAGGTGTCGATTAGACTCCTCTTTCACATCCTAAGGTAAGGGGGTCGGTTTCTTCTCAACCTACTTTGGTTTTTTCATCTCCTTTGTGTACAACCTCAAGTTACATTAAAATGGTATATCAAGGATTCAAATGTTGGTAAAAATGAGTTCTTGGAGTTTTGCTTCCAATTCACTCTGATGAAAACTCAAATCCTAATAAGAGTGAGGGTTGGAAAATTGTGTGCACAAAAAAGAAAGGAAAGACCCTCACTGCTCCTCTTAAAATGAACTTAATATCTCAGGGGGCATGCTTCAGTGGGTAACTAGTCCCTCATCTTTGGTTAGGTTATTTCATTAGGGATTTAGAGTGAATATTGAGGTGGGTCAAGTGTGTTTGACTTTCTTTTTGGTTAGATCTTTGTCCTTTTTTTCCTCTCCTAGCCTAGATGTTCGGTGGTGTTCCCCATTGCTTTTTTGTTTCAAGTCTTGGACCTTGCTTCTCTTTGTTCCTTGTTAATATTTGATTTTAATATTCTAGATGTACGGTGGTTGATGATCCCTTCAAAATCACTATGGTTTCATTTTGGCTTCTATGTAGCCGGCTTCCTTTATCAGATAGGGTTTTGGTCCCTTCAAAACCAAATCCTTATTACCTTATCTAAAAAAACCAAAACCTCAACCATCCTATTTATCACCACATTGTGATCTTAGTTCTATAAGTGTAACACCGCCATCTACCAGTTCCCCTTTTATGGCAAGATTTTTAACAAACTATCATGTTGATTAGTGCACAATATGCAATAGAATTACAACACCTAGTTGAGTGTGACCCACATGGAACACCACCACATGAATTAAAATGTTTCTAGTGATGTTCATAACCTATGGATTTGTGATATTACTATTGACAATTTTGACTACTACATCTCACAAAATTGCTTCTCATATTCTAATGAAGATTATATACTTCCTTCTTCATCATACGATATATTTAGTACACCATTAGATACACATCATCTACCTCAAAGTGGAATATGTATTATCACTCACATCTTGCATATGTTCATTTGTGTGTAGCTTATTGCATGCACACATATGCACTCATGCGCACAAGCGCATGTGCACATACGCACACACACACACACACACACACACACACACACACACACACACACACACACACACACACACACACACACACACACACACACACACACACATCATGATTATTGATCATTTGACATCCTCTCCTCTTGATGATATAACACATCTCATGATTTTTAAGGGACCAATTTTTATCCAAGACCCCGCCATGTATCTTCCACCATTTATATCCTATTTCTTAGGTCCATTAGTACACAATTCCAATTAGTAGCTCTATCTTTTCTATTCTCATATATCAAAAATATGAAAACAACACAATATTACAAAAATATAAAACCAACACCTATATCGACATATTCAATCAATGTATATATTTGAGCCTTATGATCATTTAGATTCAACACTCTACATATACACTAACCTTTAAGCACTTTAGCATCATTTTACAAATCAATTACGAGTTAAGAATAACTTGACCCATAGACATCACACACCTTATGGATCCTATATTTTCACACATTTAACACCTGTGACACCAAAATATTTGGGGTTTGTATTTATTTTTGTAACATAACACCAATTTAGTATCATCCTATTTATATAACACTGGAAACCAAAAAAATTGGTGTTTGATCTATTTTTTTGTAATATAACACCAATTTGGTATCATCCTATATTTTTTTATTATTGGCAAATTTTTTTTGGGAGGGACTATACCCCAGTACAAAAAAGGATCAAAAGCCGATATTACAAAGATACAGATCCAAGAGTGATCAAAATGAGATGATTTATATTAAATCATAACTACAAGAATACAACTACAAAGTACCAAAATGCCATCAAAACCATAGGTTAACAAACATCAAAACAGAAAAATATCAGCAATTAAAGCTGCCAATATCAAGATATTTGATAGAAACATCACTTGGATGCTCTATCAATAGTTTTCTTCAATTCCTATAGTGCACTGAAAAGTGAGATGGCAGTGACCTGGGTTGGGTCATTCTTGTCAAGCTGACTAAACACTTGAGCTTGTGTTGGCCCTTCCCCCCATATGTTCTCTAATATGTTGTTGAGCATACAAACATTCTTCTTCACTGTTGTTCCAAGAAGATGTAAACTATCTTAAGATATCTAGTGATAAATTCATGTCTTCCCTTCATATACACAACCCTGTTATCAAGAGAGTTTAGTTTCTTGTATATCTCTTGAATTTGGCTTTCAACAAGCCCAAGATCTTCCTCCATTTTTCTCTTTCCTTATCTTTTTCCAACTAATTTAGGTATTTATTCAGGGGCCTCCAATTCATTCTTAATTTCCTTTAGTCACTTTTGTTTCTCTATCTCTCTCCGTCACTTCACTACTTTTACCGATTGTCCCATGCATAGCAGCTTTGGGAAAGTTTGATATCTTTGGTTTGATGCTATGAGAGAATTATTTTTGAGGGAAAAGGATGGTTGAGAGGGAAGGAGGGATTTTTGGATCTTATCTTCCTCTGACCCGAAGTGGTGGGGGAGGGATGATGGGAACAAGGATGGGATTGGGATTGGGAGGGGTAGGGGTCAGAGGAATGGTAGGATTTTGTGCAAGATAATAATGATGCAAGAGGAGGATAATCCCTTGGTGAAGGGGAGTTGCATGAGTGTGATTTTGAACCTCAAGGATTGAATGCTCTAGTGAATTCAAGATGAAATGAGGGAAACACACTTTGATATTCCTCCGAAATGATTCAGAAAAACTAAATGTTTGAGAGGGACTATAATATACCTGCCTTCAAGATTCACATACCTAACCAACATTTTAGTAATCTCATCGAATGGTGTTGGCACAGAGGTGACCTTGATGCCAACAGCAGTTATGAACTCCAAATTTTTTCATCTTCTAAAAAAATTAGTTTCATATGCCTTGTCTATTCTTTTGTTGAAAACCATATTACCTTCCAAGCTAAGGCATGTGATTTTAGCAATGAGCTCTTTGGTCACATGAATGATCTTTTCCCCATACGTCACAAATCTATTTTTCTAGCTCCAATGAAATGAAGTGAAATATTCTAATCGTGGCCTTAGATTCTTTCAATGAGATTAGAAATTCCCCCATTTGGAGATAGTTCCAAAGAACCGTGTTTTCCTTCCAAACAAGGTCAGAATGGTTCGATCTAAAGCATGGTGCTCTACCCATATTTCCTCTTTCTCTATCACTGCTAGATCCTTCTTTACCCTTAAGAATGATTTTATAGCTACCCAACTGCCACTTTTTAACAACTTCTATTTTTACCAAGAAAGTGTGTGAGCATTTAGCTTTCATGACAAGTTGTCATAACCTTAGCCTTCACATGTGTGAAGGGCATCTTTATAGTGATTTTGGACTTTAAGTGTACTACCATTAGTATCATTTATGATTGCATTTTGTACATGGCTAGGTAGTGACTCATGAGTATACCATATGTCCATTTTTTTGTTAATAACCCCAATATTTTCTAGAGTATCCGCAACTTTATTTCCTTCCCTATATGAGTGAACAATTTGGAAATTGGTGAAATATTTAAAAATATTTATGGATTCAGTAATGAAATCCTTGATTGTCCAACTAGGGGGATGATTTGATTTAAATGATTTACAATATTCATAGAATCCCCCTCTATAATGAGGCTAGAGATGTTGCACTCTTTGGCTATTCTAATACCCCATAATGTTGATAAAGCTTCAACATAGTGATTTGATTGATGACCCATATTGCCTGCATAAGAAGCACCTAAGTAGCCTCTATGATCTCTAATTATTCCTCCTCCACCTATAGCTCTAGGGTTTCCTTTGAAGCTCCATCAAATTGAGCTTGTACCATAGGTTATGAGGTGGTATCCAATGTATCAAGGACCTATCTACATTAATGTGACCTGTTGTCTGAAGAATTCCAATGTCCAAGTTCCATGTAGATAGAATATCTTCTTCATCCTGAGGATAACTCTTTTTTTTTGGAGGCCTGAATCTTTCTAAATTGTCTTTAACCCCTATAACAATTTCTTTAGTACTTTTTTACATAATTGTTTGTGATTTTTGAATATGATTCCATTCCTGGCTTTCCAAAGTCTCCATATGGCATGAGGAAAGACCAATTTCCAAAGTCTTCTAACCATGCAGTGTTTATAGGGAGGATCCCATTGATTCCAAGCCTACACAATGTTATTAGGAAAAATCCATTCCAGTTTAAAGTTTGTAAGAATTAGACCCCATACCTTGGCAGCATATTCACAATGTAGCAGCAAGTGTTTTACATCCTCAACTTCTTTCATGCACATGCAACACATATTTGGCATAATGAAACCTCTTTTTATAATATTGTCATTGGTTAAAATCTTCCCTTTTAACACAAGCCAAAGAAAAAAATTTACCTTAGGAGTTAATTCAGGCATCCAAATTTGGTTCCAGTTAAATTCACATTGTATATTCTCAAAGAAGGTGTTGTATCCAGATTTAACAGTGTAGTCACCATCAAATGAATTAACCCAAACAAGTTCATCCTTGGAATCATTTTGATTTATAGGAATAAGAGAAAAATTTTCTTGAAGAGAGGAAACTGCTGGTTCCAAATCTATTTATGTCCACCTTAAGCTTTTTCCAAATTTTCTTATTTCCTTCCAAGTCTATATAGTCTTTTACTTTGTTGCCATATTTTCAATCAAGTTGTCCTTTATGGTTACAAACCTTTCCTTTAAGCTGAAATAAGTCCAATTATCTTGTCAAAACCAAATGTCATTTCCATATCCCAATTTCCATTTACTTCCTCTCTTGAGAATATTTCTGATTTGAAGCAAATTGTTCCAAAAAGCTAGACCCATTAGGTAGTTGTTCTTCAAAGAGAAAGGTGTTTACATGATTTTGAGCCAAGTACTTGACTCTGATTAGCTCAGTCCAAGGTTTCTCTTCCTTTAACAATCTCCAACCCATTTTAGCAATTAGAGAAACATTCATCTTTCTTATATCTTTGATTCCCAAACCTCCAAACTTCTTAGGCATGCAAACTTGATCCCATGCAACTAGGTGATATCTGAATATTTCTTCAGTACCATGCCAAAGAAAATGTTTTTGTATTTTTTCAATACTTTCCATGATAGTTGAAGGTATGTTAAACATGGACATTATATAAATGGGTAAGTTTGAAGTGTGCTTTTGATTAGTAAGATTTTTCCGACACTAGATAGAACAATACCTTTCCATCTAGCCAATTTATTTTAAAATGTTTCAAATAATGCATTCCAAACATTTATAGATACTTTATTTGTCCCAAGGGGTAGACCAAGATATGTGGTAGGAAAATAGCTAATTTTGCAACCTAGAATAAGTGCAATTCTCTTCTAACTTTCCAAAGGGGTGCTGAAAAAGTACACCAAGATCTTGTCAAAATTAACTTACTATCTAGAAGATGCCTCATAGAATCTGAGAATGGTTTTGATAGATTTAGCTTCCGAATGGAAGTCATCAAGAAAAGATGGTATCATCATTAAATTATTGATGAGAGTTTTTTTCATTGGTAGAGGTAGGTCTAAATCCTTTTAATAAACATGCATTGATGGCCTTAGTAATAGATCTACTAAGACTATCAGCCATAATTATAAAGAGCAAAGGAGATATAGGATCTCCTTGTCTTACACCCCTCCTGCTTGCAAAGAAGCCCACTGTAATTCCATTGACCACAACATAAAATTTGGTCATAGATATACAAGCTTGTATGATCTTTTTGAATTTATTGGGAAAACCAAATTTGGAAAGAACCTTGTCCAAAAACTACCAAGAAACTTTGTCAAAGGCCTTATTCATATCAAATTTGACTGCCATCCCTGCTTTCTTACTTTTATCCATGGAATGAATGGTTTCATGAACTAGGATTACCTTATCTTACCCCATCTTGTATGCTTCTTCCTTTGATGAAACCACTTTTCTATTTTGAAATCGAATCATAAAGCAATGGTTGGATCCTAGTGGCAAGAATTTTAGTAAAAATTCTATAAATAACATTTACCAGGCTGATATGTCGAAAATCCTTAAACTCTTTGGCATCCATCTTCTTTGGGGCTAGAACAATATGAGTATTATTTAGCTCCTTGAGTAGATCCCCATTCTATAGAATTCATTAACAACCTTAAGCAAGTCTTCCAAGAAAATATCCCAAAACTTTTGGAAGAAATTAGTAGAAAATCCATCAGGTCTAGGTGCCTTATCTCCTTCCAAAGTGAAAAAACATTTTTTAGCTCCTCAATTATCACTAATTTGGTGAGACTCTACATATCTCAAAAGTAGAATTTATGTTTTCAGGATTGCATCTAAAAGATACGAGGTTGCTTCTTCATTACACCCATTATCCTCAATGAGTAGTTTTTCATAGAATCTAAGAGCTTCTATTTTTATAGCATTCTAATCCTTAGTAATGTGGCTATCATTATAGACTTCAGTAATTATATTGTAGGCCTTGTGCTTTAATGTGGTCATGAGAAATAATTTTTGTTTCTATCTCCTTATTTTAACCAAATAGCTCGGGATTTCATTATCCAGAAGGTTTCCTCTTGATTGCAGATGTTATGTAATTCAGAAAGAATTTCCTTTTCTAATTAATGATCTTTAGCATCCATTCCTTTCAAAGAAACCCTCTATTCAAGATCCTCCTACTATTGTTTCAAATCTTTCTTTTTTCAAAAATATTCCCAAAGACTTCTTTGTCCCAGATTCTCACTTGTTTCTTTACGTTTTTTATTTCTACACCAATCAATTGAGTTGTTCCTTCTCATCCTATAATTTAACGCCAATATAATAGTTTATTTGTAAGATGATACAAAATTGGTGTTATATTTTGGTGGTCAAATTTTCTTCTTATAATTTAACACCAAATTTGTAGTATCTTAACATTAACACTAATATATGGTAGTGTTTTTTCTACAATGAGAGAAAACACTAATAGTAGTTAGTTTTTTTCATTTTTCCATCAAAAACTAATTTTAATATACATTAATAGTAGTTTATAAGGTAATCATTATTATCATCCAAATGTTCTTGTGAAAGGCCGATAAGGACTTTTTGAATAGGTTATTCATCTGGTGTTAAATGTGTGAAATTCTTTGTTGTGTTAATTGAACATCAATATGGGGTTTTTAGGGTTTCATATATTTCATCCTATGGTATATTTCTTGAATTATTTTATCGTTCCTTTAATAAAGGATAACATTGATCTTCATTAGGTACCGAGGAGGTTACTAGTATTGATTATAATCATGCGGCTCCATATATATAATACACTTTTACAAGTCAAGCCGCAAGGGTTAAATTTGATGGCCACCTATGTCTATCACACAATTTTAAGGTGAGGGTAATTTTCAAATATTTGCCCTTCAAAAACGTAAAAGAGTCATGTTATTTATACACTATTAATTAAATATAAAAAATACTATTTTATATATTCAACTATATTTAATATATAGTTTACATATAAATATGTATAAAAATAACGTTGAATATTATATATACAAGTTGCATGTGACAATTATTTCAATTATTTACAACTATTTTACATCTAAAATCATTAAAAAAACATCTAAATAGTTATCAAATTTAACCCTTAAGTCAAGGTAAGAAGACTCGGTCCTCAAGGATTATTGATCCTTCCACCATCTTCTTAGTTCTTTCCATGGCTTCTTTAACATTTACTCAACCTCTACAATCTTGTGAGGGTCTCATGATCTTGATAATGTAGTGACATGCCCCATCACACATGGTCGAAAGTTTCCGAGATTTCCTTTACGATATGGTTACCATTGTAGAATCCCTTCCCTACTCTAGAGGTACAAATTAAGTTTATAATACCTTGTCGAGAATCTTAAGATGAATTTGGTGTCCGAGTGCACTTCAAGGTTTTAAATGAGAGGGTAATCTACCTTTGTTATGCATCACCAGTGTGTAGTACCTTCGCTCTCTTTTTTTGTGTCAATCCCATCCTAGAGTGTAGAGTTGATGATTGCATTAATTCATGTTTTCTTAATAATAATAATAATAATAATCCAATTTAGAATAATAAAATAAATAAACAAAAAAGGAGACCGTAAACAATAAAATAAATAAAATGAGATCAATAAATAAATGAATAAAATAAAAACATAAAATGTCAAATGGAATAAGAAATAGAGAGTGCAACGTGAATATAAAGTTAAAAATTTAAAATAAATAAATTGAAAGAACAAAATAATACATTTTTGAATTAAAGATCACAAAAGGGGGTCAAATCAGTTTTTCTTGCTGAACTTGTCTCTTTGGGGGCATTTAGGATTTTGGTTGCTTTTGTTTTGTTTTTTTTTTTGGTTTTTAGAAGTTCTCATCATGGAGAAAGACTTTGAAACTTCAAGAAAATGCCTTACAATAGGTTTAAAATTCCAGACCCCACAACCTTGGCCACTCCCTCTCACCATGGCATCGAATAAGAGTTGTAAGACTAAAATTTTGGATGCCCAAGAGAAGATTTATTCACCTGTAAAGCATACTTCTATCCCACGGTAAAATAAGAGTTTTGGGAAAGAGTTTGGGCACCAAGGAGAATATGTGTTCACATGTGGATTTTTTGTATGATGCATACTAGGATTGTGCCCTCTACAAATCCTTTTCGAACCTTTATTTTGTACAAAGGGAGAGATGGTGTTTTTGGCTTGTTTTGAGTGGGTTTTTTCATTGTTTGTGAGTTGGAGGAGTTGCAAAGTAGGAGCCTTGTTATGGTTATTAAAGAATATTGGTTTATTTGTTAAACCATTCATACTAGTACATGAACTCTCCCTATTTCAAGATGCTAATAGGGGTTTTAAATCTAATAATTAGTGCTCTAAAACGCAATGGAAAAATATATTTTTGGCCTTTTATTGTGGTTGTTGGAACATTGGTGGCTAGGTTGTTATTCGAGGTGCTAAGGAGGTAGATCTCGGAGATGTTGGGAGGATGTTAAAGTTTGTTTGGCTGTTCTACATGTGGGTTGGATAATAACAAGGGTGCAAGAAAGTTTTATAAGCACCTAACTATGTGGGGAAACATTTATCCTCAATAATAATCTTTCTAGACACATACCTAAGAATGGAGCATGGTTTGTGACAACAAATTTTAATCTTCCCCAAATTCATCATCTATTTGTGTGTTGAAGTAAAACCATGGGAATGATGTTTGTAGTTTCTTTGTATGTGTACATGCTCTGTTTTAATGGTTATTTAATACTGGAACCAAAGCATTTCCCTTTCAAATGGGTGAGGTTATAACTCAAAATAAAGTTTGTACACTCATCAAGGGAGGGGGAATTGTTTTGTCTTGTAGTAGACATGAAATTATGCACTTAGTACTATTACATCATGCCTCTAGTATGTCATTATATGCATGATTCCTAAACAAGAAAACTAGACATTAACAACACTTGTTTTTCTTTACATTAACATTGTTTTATCTTTCCATGCTTTTGTTCTCTACTTTTGTAGAATTATCTTATGATTATCAGAGAGATTTGTACAAAGAAATCACAGGTTGATAATATTTTCTATATTATTAATTCAATACAACACTCATATATAGGAGTTACAATTTCTATATTCGAGAAGGTTTCTCTAACAACTCCTCCTAGAATAATCTCCCCATTCCTATATTAGTGAGTTGGTTTATTAACCAAATCTCACGTACAACAATATACTATTATATGTGAGTACTAATGTATATTCCTAACATTCCCCCCTTAGTGCAAATATGGGAGAAAATCAATCGTACTTCCTCTACAACTTTCTGCGTGTGCGTGCTCATGATCTAGATGGTTTTTAAGGACAATGACAACCTTCAAGGATGGTTATTCAAGACAACCAACAACCTCAACAAGGATAGTTTTCCAAGTATAGCCAACAACTTGCACATACATATGGTTTTATAGAACAACCAACAACCCAAACATATATATGGTTTTATAAGACAACTAACAACCCAAATATCATGATGTTGCTTTTTCTCTGTGATTTCATCTTTTCCACTATGTTTTTTATTTAAGGGGGTTATATAGTAATTTTCTCGCTTATTTTAACACACCACATTAGAAATAAAATAGGAATAATGAAATATGAACACACCACACAACTGAAAAAAAAAAAAAAAACATCACCAATGCTTTGTGTGGCCCCGTCGTTGGTGACTAACGAGAGGTCATTGATCGACCTCCAACCTCCTATGCCTCCGTCCTCCAATAACATGTTGCTAGTTAGCTAGATTTGACTTAGATGCTTAATAGTTTCCATATTGGATTTATTTGTATAGTTTTCCTCTCGTAATGTGAAAAAATATGTATTACATACCTTTAATCGAATGTCGATTCCACCAATAATGCATTCAGTAATGCAATTTTTTTATTTTCTCAAACTTTGGACCACGACTTAATGAAAAATTGACAAGAATATTAAAACAAAAAATATGACACTTTTACATAGATTCTACTAACAAATTTGAATCTTTTGATATATACTTAAATGATGATTTACAAAAGGAAATTTTTTTACTATGACTTTTGATGAGATGGATGACAAAGTTTAATAACATACTCCTTATGTAGAAAAAAAAAAAATAACACATTGATGACATTATTATTGATTTTGATGACAATCATTTTTTTACTAATGCTAGAACAATAAACACAAAATGATGACTTTTACTTTCTCGTTATTGGCGTTTTGACACAATGAATTAACAAGACTAATATCTATACGGTATTTAATTATATTTTACAAAACTTTAGACCGACTCAAGTTATAACTATTAATCTAAACATAAACAAACAAAAACAAAAAACAAAAATTTCATGTCCATTCTATACGATGGTTTCTACGCGTGCCCTTTCTGATGTCCGAAATCCGCACTCCTGCTGCACCCCCACGAACCCTAAATGGGGAATGGATTGTGCTTTTCATGGCGGTGGCAAACTACAGAAGGTTACCACTGAAAACACCTTGGATCCACGCAAATCTGCGAGCCCGCCACGCAAGGATCGGACAGTTGAAAGGGATGGAGGAGGTGCGATTTCGTGGATCGATCTGGCCTTCACAAATGCGGGGAGCCCCGAGGACGGCGGCACAAACCATTTTCAAACTCCAGCTGGGGATGCTCTTGTGAATATGCCAGACAATGGCCCTCTCAAACCCTTGCTGAAAGGCTCTTCTTGTGGGGGGCTGGAACAGGGTACTTTTCCTGTTATTCCACCATTAGATAGAGAGAATAAACGTGGATCCTCCTTCAAAGACATTCTAAAGGGAAAGGAATCCTCCATGAAACCTGCAGACATTACCCCGTGTATTACATTTGGGGAAGATGTTATTTCATCTGAGATTTACTACAAAGAGCATGCTTTGATTTGTAGATTCGGGGGACTGTGGCCCAGCCTTCCTACTCTTCACGCATGGATCTCTCAACATTGGACTCCAACTTTAACTGGTAAGATAGACTTACATCTGTGTGCTAAGGGAATTTTCATTGTGACTTTCTCTTCAATAGCTGATAAAGAAAACATTGCTTCCAAACTCTGGACTTGTCAATCTAAATATTTGGTCATGAAACCCTGGTTCCCATCCTTTAACCCGCACACGGAATCTTTCTCATGGAAACCTGTTTGGATCAGGCTACCCCACTTACCTATCCAATTCTGGAGTCATGACTGTCTGACAACCATTGGCAACACCTTGGGAATTACACTCTTTATAGATTCTCAAACCACTAATTGCACCCATACTACCTATGCCCGGATCCTGGTGGAACTAGACACTGATAAAAATCTTCCTGCTACTATAGATCTTAGAGTGAAAAATAGAACTTGGTCACAAACTCTTGATTATGAAGGTCTACCTTTCCGCTGTAGAAGATGTTTTGGCTTAGGACACACCTCTACTGCTTGTGAGATGGAAAAACGTCAACATGAAAAGAGAAATTGGTGGAAAGATGCACTCCCAGAGCACCTAATTTTTGATGCTAAAAGGGATCTTGAATCAAAAGTAGAAACAGTGACTGAATCCAAATCTACCCTTGAAACCCCTCTATCCGAAAATCAAACTATTAGCAGCATGAATAATGCTCAAGTTGTTGAGGGCAACACGGATATGATTAAGGTTGTGGCTGTCCCAATTGGGACAAATGCGACTAAGGAGAATACCCCTCCTTTGACTTCTCCTCCAACAGTGGAGACTCCTTCAGGTTGGGTTACAGTTAGCAAGAAGAAAAAAAATTCACCCTTAAGGAGGGCTATCCGTCCAGGATGATTTTCTTTGTTTGTGTTCGGCTGGAGTACATGGTTATCATTTTTGTGGCCGGATTACAGCATGCTTTCTTTCCAATGGTGTCGGTGTACTATTGTTGGGTGTTCATTGTTCAGCAGTTGTTTAGTTGCTGCTGAAGTTGATGGTTGTTGTTTCTTTTTTGCAGACGATGTTCTGCAGTTGGTCCTTATTGTTATATCTGGATATTGATCCCTTTCTTTGTGCTTATTATTTCTATTAAGCCGAGCCTTGTTGTACAAGGGTATAGTCCCTTTCAAAAAACTATTTGCCAATAATAATTAAAAAAAAAAAAAACAAAAACAATAAATGTAATATTGGCTTTGAAAAAAATAATTTTATGTTTGCTTTGATTGAATCTACCGACCATATGACTTGTATTCGGCCTTCGATAGAATTTGATGCAAGTTATATATGGATGATAGATCTATGCATGTACACTCTTGATCGACTAAGGCACATTGAAACTACCATGTATGTCATTTACATGTACAAAATATTTTTTTAATTCTTCAACGTGTGGATAGAGAACCAAGTTTGATCCCATGCTAAATAGAGGACACAAACCAAGCCGATTAAATGTAGACATGTGGACTTTGTAAACATGGGGGAATTAAGCCCTAGGCAAACTAGGCAACTACCTAGGGTGCAAGCAATCAGGGGGCGCCTAAATCTAAATATTTTCAATATTTTTAACTATTATTAGAACTCAACATTAATGTTTTTACCTGAATTCTATATTAATTGACCCTTGCATTGATATTATTATAAAGTAATATATATTCCATGCATACACATAAAAGGTACTATAATATTTTTGCAATTAAAAATAACAATACATCTTCTTAAGCTCATACAAATTTGTTGGTATTGTTACCCATTCTCTAATGTAGCTCTAGATAATTAAAGTGTGTAATTTTTTCTCATGTATTGTTTATAATGTCATTGTATAGCTATTAAAGAGAAGTATAATTGAAGGAAAAATTATTTAATTCTCTATTACTAATGTTTTGGGGGAAATGTCTTTTTTTTATGGAGGAATTAGTAAGCTTGGTCCAAATACCACTCTTCACAAAACTATGGACACTACCTCAAATTAATTCTCTCCATCCATGGATTATTACTTGTTCTTATTTGATAATTTTATAGGATGTTTTTATTCTTTTTCTATACCAATTTCTCTAAATTAGTGATTAATTATGATCCTTATGAAAATTATAAAATACAATAATGTACATAGATTTTATTTATTTATTTGATGGGAAAAATTATTAACTAAAATTTTAAGAGGGGCATCCACTTCATTTATTGCCTAGGGCGCTCCTAACCTTTAATTTGGCCCTATTCGTAAACAAATTGGCAAGTCTACACCTATAACCTCTTAAGAATTTGAGTCCATTTTTTCATGCTTGTTGAACCCGAGGTCAATCGGAAAATGGATTTAATAAGGGTGATCCTCATGGGGATTGCTATGAATATAAATATATGTGCATACGAATTTTGTTAGGAAATATTTCAATGTGTAAAATCCTCTCCTTCACTTTCATCAGGTTATTTTACACAAATTGTTATCAACAAGAACCAGAAAACATTAACTCAGATTTGTAATATGAGTATGCTTCATGCACGTGATATCCTTGAACACAAAGAGTAGAATCATCAATCCCAATATAGTTCAACAATGATTGACCATAGGACACTATTTTTGGAGAAATTGATGTGTAGATACAGAAAAAATATTAACACAAAAGGAGAAAATAAACACAACGGTAGATGTTAAATGGTGATGGATAATTTCTCAATGCATAAGAAATCTATATTAGATGTTTGACGATAAGTAATATTTGTATAGGTTGTGCACTAGAAACTTAAAAGAACATAAATCACGATGAGATCTATCAATGGAAGATCATGCATGTAGGGGCACGTAATAACATAGAACACCAATAAAAACATTATCTTCCCATTAAAAGAATCGAAACTTCTCTCGATAACAAATAATGATTATCAAAGAGCTTTACACAAAAAAATCACATGTTGCTAATATTTTCTATGTTATTAATTCAATACAACACTCATATATAGGACATACAATTGTTATATTCGAGGAGGTTTCTAAAAACTCCTCCCATAATAATCTCCCCATTCCTATATTAGTGAGTTGGTTTATTAACCAAATCTCACGACAATGATATCCTATTATATGTGAGTACTAATGTATGACTAATGTATATTCCTAGCATTATCCCTTTACTTTTGAAATCACATAATGTGTTACCTAGCTCAAGACTTCCTATTTTATCTTCGTGAGCTCTTTGGACATAAGCAACTAGTAAGGGACGAGTGACCAAGCACTACAATCCCCTTTGGGAATTTTTTTCATTTTCCCTCACTTTCTTATGTTTAAAATTCCACATCAATTTTTATCTTTTATAAACTTTTATTTATCACTTTGGGTTAGCTTTTAGAGTTGTTAATGATAAAATTCAAGAAAAGGAATCATATATATACATGACCTAATAACTATTCTAAGGGGCAATATGAGGCAATTGGGGCTATTACTTTCTATCTACTACTTGGAAAAAGGAACACTTAAGGAATGTATTTGAGCCACATTATTCACTGTATAGGAAGGGAAAATTCTAAATTCCATCACATGCATTATCTTGAGGTCAAAGTAGTCAGAGCCCAATATCTTGGTGTGATCGGCACGAGGAAACCTAGCTTCAAGGGACACAATTCTATCACACACATACACACACACTAGAGCTATATTTAGTTTGAATATGATTATTAACTAATGCACAACTCTTAGTTTGGTGGATGTAATCTGGAAACACAACAACAAACATAACACAAGAATACCATAGACTATGATAAGAAGGAATAATGATAAATCTGAAATATCAGTGTAAATTATAATATCAACATGAAATTGTTACAATCTCACCCATGAGGTTCTTCAAGTGTTATTAACTTCACTTGCCTTCAAACAATAACTATGGGAGAAACTTCACAATTACACCTCTTAATGGCTTCTTTAACACACCTTCAAAATGATGGCTTCCTTTACACACTTACTCATACAATATTTCTCACTACTTCTCTCTATGCTAAATGAGGGGGGGTGGCCTCTTTATTTATAGGAATTCAGGCTTATCCACCTTATCTCTAAGATAGGATAGGAAATCTCTTCCGGCCAATCATATTCCATGCCTAAACTCTTGCCTTTACATGTAGGCTTATCTTCTAAGATAAGATAAACCTTATCATCTCACATGGGTTCCACCTTTTTAGACTTTTCCACAAATAAAATATACAAAATATTTATGACATCACTCTTTGTCCTTATTACAAATATAATATTTCTAATTCCTAATCATGTAGACCCTACTTCTCTACTTATCCCAACTTTGACATTTTAACATTACCGGACCACTTACGACAAATATTTACTTTTTACAACATTCCTATTGTACTTTGACTATTACCGTATTCTACATTATTGGCGGCACCATACTGATGGCGCCGTTATCTTCTATTGGACGCCACTACTAATTATACTTAACAACATCCTATTCCTAATACATACATTAATAAAATAGAAATTACAGAGGAAAATTTTAATGTCGACATTTTCCCCCTTCCTAACTTCTACTCCGTCCTGAGTAGACTCTTATGGACATTCTGAAGCTGGTGCTTGGAAAATATTTAACTTGTCATGGTTGACCCATTTTGTAATGGGAGTACCATCCAATTCCTCCAGTGATATGTACCATTTTCATGCACAAACTACTATTTTAGTAGGCCCCATCCACTTTGGAAGAAATTTTTTCATCTTCTTTTTTTTGTATCTGGAATCATATACTAGAACCAAGTCATTCACATGAAATGGAGACCAACGGATCTTTTGATCAAAGTATTCCTTCTGCTTCATTTTCTTCTTATAGCTTGTATCCTTCGCTATTTCCCTCATTTCCTCTAGCAAATGAAGATGTACCAACCTTTCTTTTATGAATCACTTTCATCCATCCTTTCATTTTTCATAACTCTCACAAAGTGGGAATATCAAACTCAATAGAAGAACTGGATCAATGCCATAAGCCAACCGAAATGGGGAGTATCCTGTTGCTGACTTTGATGTTGCCCTATATGCCCACAATGTTGCATGAATCCTTTTATCCCACTTATGTACCGCAAGGCGCATCTTTGCTAGAATTTGACACAACACAAAATTTGTTCGCTCCACCTCGTCCATTTGTGCTTGGCTTGTATGTTGTTGCCTTCCCCGTGCTTAATAGAAAACTTGTTGACTAGGGCTTCTACCACCTCATTAATGAAGTGGCTTCCTTGATCCTGTATACAATTTCTAATGGGCAACCAAATCTAGTGACAATGCGTTCATATATGAACCTTGCCACTTCATCCATGGAAGTTGTTTTCAATGGCCTAGCTTCAACCCACTTGGTTAAATAATCTGTGGCAACTACAATATACTTATTTTGGCATGGGGTAGTTGGAAGTGGACCTACAATGTCTATTCCCCACTTTTCAAAGGGACCAAGTGGAAGAATAGGGCATAATGGAGTTGATGAAGTCTTACGGTTACCATGTGTTTGAAAATATCACATGTCTTACAATAATTATAACAATCTCTAAAAAGAGTGGGCCAGTGATAACCTGCATCCAAGATCCTTCTTGTTGTAAGTTGTCTAGAGAAGTGTCCTCCACATGTACCATTGTGGAATTCTTCTATCGCCTCCTTCCTTCGATCACGTCCAACTCGCCTCTTCAGACTATCCATCGTGTCCTATTCAAAATAATACTCCATGTAATAGAATATGGACGACTGGCTTGAGTAATCTTCCTCTTAGTCTTTGCATTGGCACCATCAGGAAACTTGAATTCATTTAGATAATTCCAAATATCTATGTATTCACTAGGGATTGTGTCAAGAGATAACAATGTTGCATCTGGGAAATCATCATCATCACAAGGTGAACCTAAACCATCATAGGCTCGAGAGAGTGCATCTGCATTGACATGCTTCTTTCCTGGCCTATCTATAATATCAAATTCAAATTCTTGTAGCAAAATTATCCATCTTGCTATCCTCCCTGATGGGTTAGGCTTATTGACAATATATTTTAGAGCCTGATGATCTGTTACAACTATAAATTTCTGCCCTAACAAGTAATTTCTAAACTTCTTTACAAAAAAAATGATAGCTAGAGCCTCTTTTTCGCCACAAAGATAATTTACCTCAAGATCGCTCATTTGTCTCGCTCCCAAAGTAAATTGGATGATCATTCCCATTTTCATCCTTTTGGCTCAGAGTACTTCCTAGTGTTGCATCTGAGGCATCAGTATACACAATGAATGGCTTGCTCCAATCTAGATTCTTTAAAATAGGTGAAGACACTGTGGCTTCCTTCAGCTTGTTCAAAAGCTTCATGCGCCTTATTTCTGGTTCATAAGTAACATCCTTCTTCAAGAATCGGGTTAGTGGTCAGTGCAATCTTTGAGAAATTCTTGATGAACCTTCTATAAGAACTCCACATGGCCTAAAAATGATCTCAACTTACTTCTATTCATAGGAAATGGTAACTCTTTGATTTTTGAAACTTTATCGTGATCAAGCACTCAATACCATCTCTGGATACAACATGCCCTAACAAAACACCTTTAACATCCAAAGACACACTTTGTAGGGTTTAGTGAGGCTTGTGCTTCATCTAACCTTTGAAATGTTGTCTCCATCTCAGTGCAGTGGTCCATCTTGCTCCCATAGATGTAAAAATCATCCGTAAATACTCTGATGAAGTTCCCAATGTAGGGTTCAAACACCCTATTCATCAAGCGCTGGAACGTTGCTGGAGCATTACACAACCCAAAAGGCATAACTCTATAAGCAAACGTTCCCAAGGAGTGGTGAACGTGGTCTTCACTGATCTTTCTCTCGCTATACGAACTTGGTTGTATCCGCTATATCCATCAAGAAACTATAAAGCACTCTCGCCGCCCTACTTCGTCCAAAATCTGATCTGAGAATGGAAGAGGGTAATGATCCTTCTTTGTTGCCTTATTGAGCTTCCTATAATCAACACAAATGCGTAGCTTCCCATTCTTTTTTTATTGAGATCACAATGGGAGAAACCCATTCTGAATTCTCCACAATAAATATAAATCCTGCATCAAGCAACTTATCTATTTCTTCTTTTACGCCTTGGAAAAATTAGGATTCATTCTATATGGCATTTGCTTTATGGGCTTAACACCATCTACCAGCTCAATAGAATGTTCTACCCAACTTACTTGATGGAGTTCCTTGTAATCAAAAGTGAATATGTGTATGTACCTTCGAAAGAGCTGGAGGTAGGATTCCTTCTCACTCTCCATCACAAAGATCACCAATCTTTATTTGTTGGAGACGATCATCAATTTCTTCTTCAGATAATTTTATGGGATCATGAGTCGGTGTGACTGGAAGGATATCCATGACCGAAACATCAACCTCACTTTCTTCATCTTCAGTGTCCACTTCACTAGTACTCGAGTAATCAGAGGATGTCCAATCATCAGTTTCATCACTTGAATCCACAGGTTCTGCCTTATGATGCCGAGGGATCACGTTTATCTTCACCCTCTCTCTACCACGTCCAAGTGTCATGAAGCCTTCATTCCAGTAGTTTCTTGCATGAACTCTCCTTAGCCATGGTCTTCCCAACAACATTGGGTACGCAACAATACCATTTTTCATCACCTGAAAGTCTACCACACATACAACACCCATAACAGATATTGCCACATTTGAAACTACACCTTCTAGTTTAGTTTTTCCTTTATTTAATGACCTTAACATAAGTGTTGAGGGGTGATCAATTTTTAAACCCAACATATTCATTACAAACTCAATCATTACATTAACTGTAGCACCTCCATCAACTAAGACATCATGAATTGAAATACCATTACATAATACCTCACTGTGGAGCGTAGGGATCCACCTCTCGCCTCCAAAACAGTGGGACCTCAACCTCCTTCCTTCATTGAGCATTGAGTCCACTTCGCAGCTCCCCCTCTTCTCGTAAGACATAGCCAAGAGTTGACCATATGTAATATTTGCAGCCTTTGGACAGATCGTCTAAGATGGAGTATGGTCCTTGTCCCCGTGAAATCGAAAATCCCGCACACCCAACTTTCTTCTCCTATGTTTCTTACTAGTTTCTCTCTTTCATCTTCTTAGATCATTTCCATCTTGGTTATCTTTTTCTTTCTTTCTTTTTGTTACAAACACATCTACTTCATTATTTATGCTCTTATCTACTACATCAAAAGAATTCATGTGTGCTTTCCCTTTATCATTATCTCTCGTACTCGTGATGTGAAGCTCTATCTCTGACAATTATACTTATAATGACCCTTTTATAACAACCATAACATACAACTTCGTAAATATTTCTTTTGGACCTCTATCTCCTCCCCGAGAACTAAATTTTTTCCTGAAGAAGATTAATAGTTAACTGACCCATCTTTCTGAGCAGATCTTCATACTCAGTAGATGTACTAGGAGAAGGATTTGTGCTCACCGAGAGTGGTTGTGGATTCTGGACCAAAGGTGCTGGTGTAGGCTCTACTTTAGCAACAATTTCTTTGGGCTCCTCTTCCATGCTTTCTTCTTGCCTTCTTGCAATCTCCTTTGCTTGTTCAATGGTAGTTGGGCGGTCATACTTCACTCGTTGTCTGATCTCTAGCTTCATCCCAAGAATGAAGTGCTTACAGAGGAGATTATCCACGCCATTCATTAACCCATCCGCTAATCCTTCCTTCCGATCTGGGCATCGAGCTTCCTCCTTAGCTCTAGAACACGAGCATGATAATCCCTTATCTTCTCCTTCTCTCCTTGGGCTAGCTTTGTGATATCGATCATGAGATCTACATATTTCTGTTGTTCACCAAATTCTTCAAGAAAACTTTCAGTTAATAAATCCCATGAGTTTTTCACATTATCACCTAGTGTTTCAAACCACCTAAGGGTTGAACCATCCAAAAAGGTAGGAAAAAATTCATTCCATTGTTCCCTTCTTATAAGGCCATTACAAATACAAGATCGTTTAAACTCTTGAATGAAAGAGGAAGCATCTTCATTAGATTGGGCTGAAAAAATAGGAATCTTCCCCATTTCCAAAAGTAACCACAGTGAAATACCAACCCACAAGTACAATCAACAAGACTTATGTGCACAAATAATTGGAATCACTATAATAGAAAATAGAAATGACCACGGTAAACTATGGTAAAACTTGACTTACTGTGGTAAAAACTGACTTTACTATGGTAAACACTATTCACAGTAAAAAGTGAAGTTACTGCGGTAAAAACTGACTTTACTGTGGTAAACACTATTCACAGTAAAAAGTGAAGTTACTGTGGTAAATACTATTCATGGTAAAAAGTGACTTTACTGCGGTAAATACTATTCACGGCAAAAAGTGACTTTACCATGGTAACTACTATGCACAGTAAAAACAAGGTTACCCTCCAAATGTTTTCTGACTAAGTGGGAATATTTCTCCAGAAAATCCACCAACGAGGAATGGTCCTCAAGAATGGAACCAAAATGTCAACACCAATCCGGCACTATGATAATTCTTCATGGGAACTCCTCGTGCTATGATTATTAACTAATGCACACAACTCTTAGTTTGGTGGATGTAACTGAAACACAACAACAAACATAACACAAGAATACCATAGACTATGATAAGAAGGAATAATGATAAATCTGAAATATCAGTGTAAATTATAATATCAACATGAAATTGTTACAATCTCACCCATGAGGTTCTTCAAGTGTTATTAACTTCACTTGCCTTCAAACAATAACTATGGGAGAAACTTCACAATTACACCTCTTAATGGCTTCTTTAACACACCTTCAAAATGATGGCTTCCTTTACACACTTACTCATACAATATTTCTCACTACTTCTCTCTATGCTAAATGAGGGGGGGTGGCCTCTTTATTTATAGGAATTCAGCTTATCCACCTTATCTCTAAGATAGGATAGGAAATCTCTTCCGCCAATCATATTTCATGCCTAAACTCTCGCTTTACATGTAGGCTTATCTTCTAAGATAAGATAAACCTTATCATCTCACATGGGTTCCACCTTTTTAGACTTTTCCACAAATAAAATATACAAAATATTTATGACATCACTCTTTGTCCTTATTACAAATATAATATTTCTAATTCCTAATCATGTAGACCCTACTTCTCTACTTATCCCAACTTTGACATTTTAACATTACCGGACCACTTACGACAAATATTTACTTTTACAACATTCCTATCAGACTTTGATCATTACCGTATTCTACATTATCATGGCACTGCATCGATGGCACCGTTATCTTCTATCGATGCCACTACTCCTAGGGTGGTATTTTCACCTTCTGTGCTACTTATCTAAAGCATATATGCATATCATTTTCATCCGTAAAAGAACATATAACCCATATCTACCATGTTCCATCATCATTCTAGCCAAAATTTAATACATACAATGAGTTATCAAGTCACTTTCATCCTCTTGTTACTTGTACTTTTTTCCATTACATTTTATATCTTGTATGTTTGTGTTATTATCTGAATTATTTGTCCTCCGATTAAGATTTATTTTCAATTAAATTATGTCCTTATTGTGTGTGGGTTGTTTATATGTCTTCTCTAATATTAAAATGTTTCATTGAATGCCTTGGGATAAGTGTAAGAGAATGCAATGAATTAGTGTTGATTAGACACATGTAACCTCTATAGAAACATCTTGGTAGTATATTTGCATCCTTCTATCATGCATGTTACCTTCTTACTTGATTCTAGTTTCTTTATGTGGTGCAAGCATTAAATCGAATAAAACATTATTATGGTGAACGTATTGATTTGATTGCTATTTTTTACATGTTTTAATGCATTTAAGTTTGAATTATCCCCTATGATGATGTTTTCCACCTTAGAAAGAGATGTTAATGGTGATCATTATGTGTGCAAATATACAGGTCCATATTCTTATGCCCATACAAATATATACACATTAAAATTCCCACCCATATAACTACACCTATAAAACACTCTATAAATGTGATAGTATGTCTCTAAATGAGCATGGAATTTTAAATGTTTTTTCTTGAAATTTAGCTATAACTTTGAAAAAGGATTGATTGTATATTGTTTTTCCTTATGGTGAGTGGTGTGGAGAGTCTTATAGTTTTGATTGTTTTTTATGGAGTAATCACTTCTTAAATCATGTCATCAATGCTTGGATGCAAGAAAACTATTTGATGAAATGTCTACAAGACTAGAGTGCATGAAATATACATGAAAGAATTCCTACCTTATGTGAATGTTGTAAATTATTTGAAAAGTGTCTATCAAACATAATGCATGTAAATTATTGGCAAAAAGTTATAAACATCATATCATTGTCCTAAAACTACAACAAAATTAGTAGCGATTAAATGAAATCCTTTTGTCCTAAAACTACAATGGATTTTACAAGGAGTAAATGGTATATTTCTATCTTAAAACTACAATAGAATTAGTAGGGAGTAAGTGTCATCTTTATGACCAAAAACTACATGAGTGGTGCAAATGCATAACTATCCTCTTGTTGTCCTAAAAGTACAACTATAGAGAAATTGAGTACACTTCCTCTTGCTACCCTCTAATTACAACAATAAATAATATGTAAATATGGGTAAAAATTAAATATGTAGGTTGTTTCAACTCGAGATTAAATTTTAGTCTCCTCAAGGGTCCTTAGGCAAGTCTACAACTTTAGACTCTTGCTCCATGTTGTTATTTTGATCCCTTCTCCTTTGTCATGGCTCAAACAACCTAAGTAGGATAAAATCAAGTGGATCATTCCCTTTGGCCTCCATGTAATGATAGATACTCTAGTGCTTTTCTAAGAGACTTTGGTGCTTCTCTAGTGGACTCTAATGTTTTTCTAAGAGACTTTGACATTATTTTTAGAGACTTAGACACTTTACTAATAAATTATAGATATCAATAGGAGTTTGAAATATTTCCTTTGAAATTGGATCCACATGATTCATGTCTTTCAAGAATCCATAGGTAATTCATGGCATTAGTAAGGTCGCCAGGACCAATGAGAGTTTGGAAGTGAAAACAAGGTAGTTTTAGTATTATCGTAAAAATTATGGATAACTTTCTAGGATCAAAAAGTTTCTTAAATTCACCAAGATGATATTTACAAATTTTTAGGTCTTAAATCAATCATCTTGGGCATTTTCAAGTAAGAAAAGTACAAAAATTGTCATCTCCAACTACAGGCACAAATAGGGAAGTAATGAAGACTATCATGATAATATCAACCTTAAAATTACTTAAAATATTATCCACTCTTATCGTATGATATTAAGACACCAAAAAGTCTTATAACAATCTTTAGAGGCATCAAAGGTCATCTTAAGCATCAAATCATGACAAAATACAAAACTTATTTGTATGTACTTGTGGATAATTTTAGGATTTTCATAAAGATATCATGCTTCCTTTCCTTTCCCAAGTTTCCCCAAGTTTCTATCTTAAAACCTCCAATATTATATCTAAAAAATTCAGGTGTAAACACAATCATCTTGGATAATTAAGGAAGGGAAGTGAAATAGTTGTCATCTCTAGCTACATTTAAAAACAAGGCGAGGAAGAGTGTTAAAGAAATATTGTGCTTCAAATAAATTCCATGGGTATTCCTTTCTTACAAATTATATTCAGATTCCAAGGAAGTATTGTAATAATTTTGGGATCCAACCAAGGTCATCTTGAGCATCAAAATCACAACAAAATTTAAGATTGGTTGGCATCTTAGTTTGTGGGTAGTTCTCGGTTTATCATGAATAATACAAGATCTCAATACTATAGAGATCCTCCATAATGAAATATTTTTAGTGAGCTCCCAGGTGAGCTACGTGGTGAGCACTTAAGCAGATCCTTCTTCATTAATCTTACATAGGTAGAATATGTTGGAAAGACTAAGGCAAGTAAGGAAATGCTCTGGATGAGCAGTTCATGGAAGAGTTGGGTAAGGAGAAAGGGGATTGTAAGTTACATGATAGTGATAGTCAGGTGAAATTCTTGGAAAATAACTTAGCCTTCCATTCAAGAACAAAACACATTCAGCTAAGATATCACTTCATACAACAAGTGTTGGAGGATGGGCAGCTTGAGTTAGTGAAGATTCATACAGATGATAATCTTGTTGATATGTTTACTAAGCCAATGACAAAGGAGAAGTTGGATTTGCATTCAACTTTTATGGGTCTTCAAGATTGATCTTGAAGTGGAAGAAACAAGCCAAGAAGAAAATTCCAAGCAAAGGCGTTGTAGTGGTGGAGTTACAACAATCAGTCTCCAAGTGGGATATTGTTGGTTGTGGAGCTTGATAGTTGTTGGTTGTGGAGCCCGATTGCGATAGGCGTTGCAAGGAGAATTCACCCCCTTTATGAGCCACCTAGGGCCGCACACCGCAAATAGGGGGCTCAAGGAAAGCATTTGCCACATTTAATATGTATTTATGCATTGTGAAATATGGACCACTCTTTATTAGGTCACAGATCTAACGGGTGGCTTTCTATGTTTCCCCGAAATGATATAAACCTGTATATCTTTAAAGGGTCGCATGTATGAGGCTCACTGTTGCAGTTGATGCACTATAAGAGAGTTTTTCTAGAATGAATAAAAGGATTGGTTGTTTCTGGTGGACGTAGCCCATTTTGGGTGAACCACATTAAATCTGTGTCTTTGTTTTATTGCATATTATTTCTATTTTACATTTCCCACATTATTCATTACATGCTTGTTTATCTGTACAACTAGTATAATCCTAACAAATAATACAAGATCTCAATACCCCCATAATGAAATATTTTCGAGTGAGCTCCCGGGAGAGCTACGTGGTGAGCTACTTGTGCAAACAAATCCTTCTTCATTAATCTTAAACCTCAAACTCTTGACAAAAGTCAAAGCTTCCATGAGCCTCTTCAAGGCAATTTTGACTTTTGAAAAGCATTTGAGGCTGAGATGAATGAGTATGGATCTGAAAATTGGAATATATCATTTTGAGTGTCTTAAGAGCCTATATAAACTAGGAGGAACCCTATAAACTCTTGAAAGCTCAAGATATTCATGACAGTCCTAAAACTTTCCATAAACCGGGATGTCAACTAGTCCTAAATTTTGTCGTGATTTTGATCCTCAAGATGACCTCCATTAGATGAAAACATTGGAATAAGTATTATTTAGTGTAGTAATATCATTTATAATAAAGTAGGACCCATGGAAGTGATTGGAATGGCATAATTTTCATAACAATCCTCCTTGCTTCTATGTTTTCTCCTATATCTAGAGTGACAATTTTTCCATCTTTTTGCTTAAATTTTCCTAAGATGATTGAGTTAGGACCTAGAAATTTGTAGATAACATATTTGAGGTCCTCAAAGTATACCAAAACTTGGGGGTCCTTAGAAAATATGGGAAGAGAGAGAGAGAGAGAGAGAGAGAGATCTTTTGTGATAGTCCTAAAATAGTCTTGTTTCTACCTATTTTATTCATCCAAACTCTCCTTGGTCCCATATGGTCTTACTAATGGAATGAATGACCTAGAATCAGATTGATCCACTAAAAATGAGATATTTCTCATTCAATAACATATTATGATGGTTTACTTTTGGAAGTCCTTTTGATCACTTTAGGTGCACTTTTGACTCTTCCAACTTATAAATTTCAAGTTTGAAAAAGAGAGCCAACGTGACTTTTTGAGGCACCCTTATTTTATCTTCAAATCCTTGAAATATTAAATATCACTTAATAATGGACCAAAATAAACTACTATTGAGATCTATATTTTATTATTAAAGCACCATAATTTATCATTGAAGTGTTATATATCTATCATTGCATAAAGGTCAAGTTAGAATGCTTGAGAAATAAGATCCATACCTTGTCATGGAGGAAAAAGTGAATGATCCACTTGATTTTATCCCATTAGCTTGTTTGATATGTGATGATAAGGGCTCAAAATGAAAACATTTATGGCAACCTCTAGAGGTACACTTACTTATTAGGTGTGAAAACCAATAGCCTTCATCAATTCCATTGGGCATGGAGTCTTGCAAACATATCACTAATCCATTCAGCTAATCCAAGCATGTTTGGAAATCAAGAAAAGAGCTTGTAAACTTTGTTTTACCTTGGCATTCCTCTCATAATACATGCTCAACATTTATACTTGACTCAAGCTATAATCAACACTTTAACCTCCATAAAACATGATTGAACCACCTCAAACACCATTTTTTCACTTGAATTTTGCTTTAGATAAGTTCCAACATCTTTAGAATTTATTTATTCATCTCTAGATACTTCCTATAGAGCACCATAGTCCATTATTCAAGTGGCACGATCTAAATGTAAAGTATCGATTCTAGCAAAAGAGTGTCATATTCTCAAAAAAGAGTGTCAAAGTCAATGTCAAAGTTTAAAGTCTATTTGAGGAGTTACATAGTCCATTTGAGGAGTGTTGGAGTGCATTAGAGAAGCGTCATAGTGCATTTTAAGCTCTTACCCGATATGACAAATCATGCTCGAATCTCATCTTTAAACTCTATATCCAAATGGGAGGCCTTCGACATGGGATTTCTAATATCAATCAAACTATTTGGTTGACATTTTCATAGAGATTATAATAATATGATTATACACTCAAGAAAGGATCTTGTAAACTTTGTTTTACCTAATCATTCCTCCCATACTACATTCTCAACATTTATACTCAACTCATGCTGCAATCAACACTTTTACCTCCATAAAACATGATTTGAACCACCTCAAATACCATTTTGACACTTGAATTTTGATGTAGATAAGTTCCAATAGATTTGGAATTGAGTTAGTCATATTTGAAGACTTCTTATAGAGAATTAATGTCTAGTTTACAGAGCACCAAAGTCTAGCAAAATAACACTAGAGTTTGGAAAAAGAGTATCAAATTCTAGAAAATGCGCCAAAGCCTTCTCAAAGAGAGTGAAGTACATTTAGTTCTGTCAAATTCCATTTGAGGTAAACTAGAGTACATTAGAGGAGATCTAGAGTAAATTTTGGCTCTTAATTGATATATCATATCATGCTTGAATCTACTCGTTAAAATCTAAATCTAAATGGGAGGACTTTGACACTGGATTTTTAAATCAATCAAACCGATTGGTTCACATTTTCTTGGAGATAAAACTAAAATTATTTTACACTTATGAAAACATCTTGTAAAAAACAATTACCTTGCAGTCCTCTCATAATAAATGTTCAACATTTAAACTACTATAATCAACACTTTTAACCTCCACAAAATATGCTTAAACCACCTCAAACACCATTTTGGCACTTGCATTTTACTTTAGATAAGTTCTAATAGCTTTGGAATTTATTTAGTCATCTCTAGAGACATCCTATAAAGCATCGAGTGCGCAAAAAGAGCACTAGAGTCTAGAAAAAGAGCGTTGAAGTCTAGAAAAAGAGTTCCATAGTCTTCCTTCGAGTTCCAAAGTTCATTTGAGGAGTGTCAAATTCCATTTCAAAAGTTTCAAAGTGAATTAGAGGAGTTTTGAAGTGAATTTTGGCTCTTAATTGATATGGATGATCATGCTTTGAATATGATCTTTAACCTCTAGATCCAAATGGGAGGCCTTTGACACTAGATTTTTATATCAATCGACTCGGTGATTCACAATTTCTTGAATATCTACTAATATTATTGTGAACTCAATAAAATATCTTGTAAACTTTTGTTTACCTTGGTATTTCTCCGTAATACATTCTCAACATTTCTACTCGACTTAGGTTACAATCAACACTTTTAATCTCCACAAAACATGATTGAACCACCTTAAACACCATTTTAGAACTTGAACTTAGCTCTAGATAATTTTCAGCAGCTTTAGAATTGAGTTAGTCATCTCTAGATACTTCATATAGAGTGTGCAATCAATCAGCAGAGTGTCGTAATCTAGAAAAAGAACTTTAGAGTGCGGAGAAATAATTCTAAAGTCGGAAAAACAACATTGGAGCATTCGTGTAGATTTACATAGTGAATTAGAGGAGTGCCATAGTCTATTTAAGGAGTGTCATAGTACATTAGAGGAGCACTAGATTACATTTTGTCTCTTAATTGATTTAACGGATCATTCTCTAAATATAATCTTTAAACTCTAGATCCAAATGGGAGGCCTTTAACATTGGATTTATGTTATTAAGTAGATTGATTGGTTAAAATTATCTTGGAGATTAGACTGATATGATTTTACACTCAAGAAAATAGCTTGTAAACTTTGTTTTACCTTGGAAGTCCTCTCATAATACATGTTCAACATTTATACTCGACTTAGGCTAATCAACACTTTTAACCTCCACAAAACATGATTGAACCACCTTAAACACCATTTTGGAACTTTAATTTTTCTTTAGATAAGCTCTAAAAACTTTAGAATTGAGTTAGTCATCTCTAGAGACTTCCTATAAAGCATTAGAGTCCATTATTCAAGTGTCATAGTCTAGCTATAGAGTGTCAAAGTTTTGAAAAGAGTGTTAGAGTATGGAAAAGAGCATTGGAGTCTAGAAAAGAGTGCTAGAGTCTACCATAAGAAAGTTTTGAAGTGCATTTGAGGAGTTTTAGAGATAATTTAAGGAGATCATAAGTGCATTAGATTAGTTTCATATTGAATTTTATCTCTTAATGTAGACACAAAATCACTCACTTGGGTACATTTTTAGGTCCTAAAAGCATACTAGCATTTATATGATTCCTAAGTAAGAAAACTAGTGGTTGACAACTATCTTTGGCTTCTTTTTTGTGTTTCTTGTTTTCTATTTGGTCTTTTACACCCTATAGTCCAGTTAGAAATTTACTTATTTACCTTTCATGTCTTTAGACACCAAGGCCCATCCAGACAACAATGTCCAGTGTGCCCCGACTCTTTCTCACCTTCCTCACTTATTTTGGGTCTCTTTTATCTTTTGGGCATCTTTTTCACTTATGGCTTAGCCTTCCAAATGTCAAGTATGAAATTCAAACAAGTGAATCATATAAATACATATTTATCTTTCAAAATAAAGGATCGTACACTAGGCATGTTATTATCATCACCTAAGCTTACATTCAAAAGGAACCTAAAGTACTCCAAATCATCCACTAGCATCCATTCAAGGGACAAGGGACTACATACTCTACATACACATAGAAGAGGAAGTTCATTTTATTTTATCCACAAATTCTACTACATTGCTACATTCTAGCTACAACCTGCTATTAAGTGCAACATGCACAAGGGCATCCTAGCTCACAATTTCTACACACACTCACAAAGAACTAGATGGATTCTAAGATGTAGTATAGTGCTCGGTTCTAAGTTCACTCTAGGGTGACCATTGGGGTTATTCGACTCACCATTCTACATTTTCTTTTTTTGGTTTGGCATGGTTTGCGGTATTGTGCAAATGAACATTTCTTTTTGCATGGTATAGGTACCTTATATATTCAAAGAGATACCATAAGGGTGAAAAGAAAATAACTATGACACTCTTGTGACACAGTGAAAACCATATTTTACTATTTGCATGATCATGGGTGCCCAAGAGTAGTAGTCTTCATTGCCCAAGTGCACTTTTCCTAGTGTAGGATCCCATGTCTCAGTTCTATTTTTGAGTTACATAATTTATATTGAGCATTTACGACATTGTGCCCAATCTATTCACGATGTTTCACAGTCCATATCGAGCGTAAATCAACTAAGTATATTCATCTATTTCTTGTACTTAAGGTTCCATATTGACATCTTATTTTCTTGTTTCATTTTAATATTCTAATATTTATAAATTATTTACTTCAAGTAGTGACTTAGAAATATTTAGGTTTAATTAGTTCAAATTAAATCAAATCACTTAACTAATATCGAAGATTGTGCTTTGAATTTGATCTTTAAACTCTAAATCCAATGCGAGGCCTTCGACACTAGATTTTTATATCAATTAGACTCATTGGTTCATATTTTATTGGGAATTGGACTAATATGATTGTGTACTCAATAAAATAGTGTGTAAACTTTGTTTTACCTTGGTAGTACTCTATAATACATACTCAACATGTATACTTGATGGTTCACTATTGACTAAAATTGGTTTCTAGGAGACAGTTTTGCACTTACTTTGAACAAGAAAATAGAGAACTTACCTTAATACAATCACTTCCAAACTTGTTACTAATAATACTTGGTACCTTTAGATTATTATATGGTTGGTGGTATCCTCGTAAAGGCTTCAAATGTAAATGGTACATGATAGTTCTCTACTAACCAAAACCGGTTCCTAGGAGACAATATTAGACTTGAATTTGAACAAGAAAATGGAGAAATTACCATGATACAATCACTTCCAAAAAGTGTAAATTTTAGTGGATAATATTCATTAATTCATGAATATTTGGGTTTTTGAAATTTAGATTTGGCTAATTTTGAGGTGTTAGGTTGCTTATTATTTCACCTAAATTTTATGGGTACAAGTTAATTTTTTGGGTTGATTCACCTAGCATTTCTGATTAATACCCAAATTTTTATAGTAAAGTCTCCATCAACCAACAAAATTATGATGTCAAATGGTAGCATAATTTTTCAGTTGGTAGCATTTTGTTACTAGCTGATAACATTATGTTTTTAGTTAATAGCATTATGCTATTTAACGATTTCTACCTACCGACAACATTTCCTTTTCAATTCATGACATTCGCCAAGATTTGAAAGTCATTTTAGAAATTCACCAAGTAATATATATGGTTTTTTTAGGGCATCTTAAAATTTACCTTGATTCCAAACTTGGTAATAATAATTTTTGGTACCTTTAGATCATTCTAGATTTTGTGGAATCCTTTGGAAAGGATTCAAATGCAAATGGTGCATGACAATTCACTATTGACCAAAACTGGTTCCTAAGAGACAATTTTGCATTGACTTTGAATAAGAAAATGGAGGAATTAACCTAATACAATAACTTCAAAACTTGGTACTAATAATATTGGGTACCTTTATAACTTATAGATTTGGTGGCATCCTCTTTAAATGTTTGAAATGCAAATGGTGCATGACAATTCACTATAGACCAAAATTGGTTCTATGAGATAGTTTTGTATTGACCTTGAAAAAGAAAATGGAGGACATACCTTAGCATAATTACTTAAAAACTTAGTAATAATAGTTTTTGGTACCTTTAGATCATTATATATTTGGTGGCATCCTCTGAAAAGACTTTAAATGCAAATGGTGCATGACAGTTCACTATTGACCAAAACTTGTTCTAGGAGATAGTTTTGTACTAAATATGAACAATAAGGAGGAATTGCCCTAATATAATAAATTATAAATATTGTAATAATAATTTTAGATACCATTAAATCATTATATAGTTGGTGTAATCCTCTGTAATACCTTTAAATGTAAATGGTGTATGATAGTTCACTATTGACCAAATTGGTTCCTAGGAGACAGTTTTGTACTAACTTTGAACAATAAAATGGAGGAATTACCCTAATAAAATCACTTAAAACCTGGTACTAATATTATTGGGTACATTTATATAATTATATAGTTATTTCAATCCTCTGAATGGATTCAAATGTAAATGGTGCATGACAGTTCACTATTGACCAAAATGGGTTCTAGAAACAATTTTACCGAATTTGAACAAGAAAATGGAGGAACTTACTTTAATAAAATCAACACAAAACTTGGTAATAATAATTTTGGGTACCTTTATATCATTTTATAGTTTGTTTCATCCTCTGGAAAGGCTTCAAATGCAAATGGTGCATGATAATTCACTATTGACAAAAATTGTTTCTAAGAGATAGTTTTACACTGACTTTGAACAAGAAAATGGAGGACATACCTAATCCAATCACTTAAAAAAATTGGTACTAATAATATTGGGTACCTTTAGATCATTTCTAGTTATTTGGAATCCTCCTGGAAAGTCTTAAAATGTAAATGGGCGTGATAATTCATTATGGACCAAAACTAGTTCTTAGGAGATAGTTTTACATTGATTTTGAACAAAAATGGAGGAATTACCATAATATAATCACTTCCAAACTTGGAAATAATAATAGTATATACCTTTATATAATTCTATAGTTTTTAAATCCTTTGGAATGGATTCAAATGCAAATGGTGCATGACAGTCTTGAAAGGGGTCTAAAATTGTCACAAAATAGGGTTTAGGCTCTTAGCTTGACCTCAAGACCTTCAAATGACTTATTAATGCATGTGGAATCATTGTAACAACCTTATAATTAATAATACAATATCATTTCATCATTATCATATCAATAACACACATAAACAATAATCTTTATACTCAACCACACTAGGTTTCTTAGAGGAACAATAAAAACATTAAATTTATTTTTTCTTTTTCTTTCATAAGAATACAATGCTTAAAAGCTGAGATATAATTTATACATGGAATTAATAACCTATTACATGTATTTTTATGATTATAACATACCTCTCTCGGCTGTAATGGTCTTGGTTGATCAAACTGCCTTCAAAAACACTTATTTCCTTGCCTCCAAACCCTACTGAGTGGTTTTTTCTTCACTGGAGCCTCCACTTCAAAATTATTTCCCCCTTGATGTTCCAAAAATATCCCTACATGTCCCAAAATAATTCCACGGTGGTAGGAGAGATTATAAAATTCTAAAATGTTTTCCCACTAAAATTGGGAATTTAAAATTTTGAATTTCCAATTTTACCTCCTAGAGGGAAAATGAAGTATTTTTGCCCTTGCAAGTAAATGTGGATTTCAAAATGATTTTGGAAACATAATGGATCAAATTTAACCCTTACCCAAGCCTTATCTACCTCCATTTCATCATTAATGGCTTCTCATAGCTATTAGATAAACCTATTTTCTTAGGCAAGTTGGGTTTTAGAAGGGTTTAGGTATTTTTGGCTTAAAATTTGGATGTTCCAGGGTAAATGATCACTATGAAGGGTGTGTAAATGTATATTTAGTATATTAGAGGTATGTAATATTTTCCTAGGCCCACTTAAAATCAAAATTGTATTATAACATAGTATAGAACCAAATTTTGACAAAATAGGCCTAATTGGGCTTATGAGGCTTACAAAATGATGTTAAAGAGTATCGGATTCTAGAAAAGAGAATCGAGTCTAGAAAAAGAGTGCCAAAGTCTATTCTACAAGTGTCAAAGTACATTGAGGAGTTCCAAGTGCATTTCAAGATCATCGGAGTTTTGCTAAAAAGTGCCATAGTTGCAAAAAAAGAGTTTGCCAAAGAGGACCAAAGGAAAAGAGCACCGAAGTCCTACTTGATAATAAAAGGAGTTATAAGTTTACCTACTAAGTGTCAAAGTGAATTTGAGTTCAAGAGTTCCATTTTAGTGGAGTACTAGATTCTAGATAAAGAGTGTTGGAGTCTAGAAAATAGTACCATAGTTTGTCAGAAAAGAGTGTCTGAAGGAGTCTAGAAAAGAGCATTGAAGTCTACCTATATGTAAAAGTGCCATAGATTGCATTTTAGGAGTTCCAAAGTACATTTTAGGAGTTTAGAGTGTATTAGAGGAGCTCGAAGTTCATTTTATCTCTTAAAAATATGACAAATCATGCTTTGAATCTAATCTTTAAACTCTAGATCCAAATGGGAGGCTTTGACACTAGATTTTTAATATCAATCAGACTGATTGGTTCACATTTTCTTGTAGATAATATTGATATGAGAGTGCACAAGCTAAAAATAAGCTCACAAAAAAATATACAAAAACAAAATCATACATGTTTCAAATGAAACATGCAGAGTGTGCAAAGCACTTATTATCCCAAAATCATATCTACATTATTCGTAAACTAACCAAGCTTGAAGAAATATAAACAAAATTAAATTCTAATCGGGAAAATTAACTTCACTTCTTGATAAATCTAGGCCATGAAATCAACTTTGCAAAGACCATGGATATTAATAAGAGTGGAAAATTGGTGTAGATCATTTCCCTTCACATTATCAACAAAAAAAGTAAAAATACCTCTTCTTGATCTTCACTTGGGTTTGAGAGGTGTTGGAGCTTATTTTTGATGATTTTAGAATCTTCCTCATACTCTAAAATGAAGCAATTTTGGACATATATTAATTTCTTTTTTATATTCTATAAAAATATATGCCATGCTTTTTACTATCAGTGTTATGCATTCTCTTTGTATATGTGGATTTGATTGTATTAATTTCTTCAATTATTGTACCTCTATGTTTTTTTTTGTTTTTTTAGGATGGTGAAAATTACAAGTCTATTAAAGGAAGTGATTTTGTAGTCACTAAGTTTCATTTTGATATAATTCATCCAAATACTACATCAACAACAGACAAAAGTTACAAAGAAATTGAGAGTGAAAGGAGTATACTTGGACAATAATCATTTTCTCATTCTACAAGTTTAGTTTTATTTTGGTAAATTTATTGTGACACAACCCAAAAAGACTGATATTTAGTCCTAAAACCCTGCATACTATAGAAATATTTATTGGCTTTTGTTTCAGATCATTTTTGTTTCTTACCAATTTATAAGTAAAATGGCATTGATTAGTGTATTGATATTATGATTGAGTAGTGATATTTATATTTGGATATTGTAGGATGAAGATGAAGGTAATGGAGAGGGAGGTGAAGATCTAAGTACATCTGGAAGAGAGTTGAAGAATCTATTGGAAAGACAATCTGGGTTAGAAGGTGATAATGGGGACAAATATGTATGCTTTTCCACTCTTCTTAAATGTTTTTTGATCATTCTTCCAAATATTTAATCCTTAACATTGTGCATTTTACTATTTTCTATGACTTTCTCAAATGTTGGTGATGTAGAGGTGTTTTTTCAAATGACAAAAGTTGGTTAGAAACACATAAACCTTAAGTTGATTATAATTTGTCTCAAAACAAGGTACCAATGGTTCAACCCTTCTTAGTGCTTCACAAAATTCAATATGAAAATATTAGGACTCAATGAGTTAGATAAATATTTAAAAGATAATATTTCAAATGAAAAGGAGTATCTAAACCATACTCAAGCTAGTAAATCCTATTTCTTTTGCTAGATTATGCCTTAGTGACAATTTTGAGGGTTTAAAACCTTACTCTGCCTTTACAAGGTTTCAATGCACATTTTAAGGCTTAAATGAGATGGAAAAATTTGAACCACAATCCTACTAGCATCTATAACCTTTAATGCTCCTCAAGTGATAATAAACTAAGTTGTAAATCCCAAAACTTTGTTAACTAGATTGTGTAAATAAGGGTTAGGGTTTTAGTTTCTTTTCCATTATTCTTAGCTTCTATAATCACTCTTCAAGAAGATTTTTAAGTGTAAAAGCATCACATTTATTCCTCTAACCTTTTTTATTATGACTCCACTTACATGTGATATGTTTTAGGTGAATTTACAAAAATAGTTCAAAACTGGTGCTTATTGTCATTATAGTCTCTTTATGGACTATGTTTGATCTTTTCAATGGTATAAGAGTTTCTTTCTTGATAAATTAGAGGAGGGATAAATTTTCAACAAATGATAAATGTTACTTATCTTTGATAATATGATGTGCAGGTTTGGAAGTACTTATTGGACTTCTTTTTCCTAGTGCAAATTCAAAATAACAACATGGTGGTGTGGCATTGCACTCTCTAGTAAATAGGGTTGTTGCTCAATATCTAGTAGATGTTTCCCTTTTACCTCCAACTCCTCAGGTTTGCTTAAATAGGGTCATTTCCTAGTATCCATGTTCAAGCACTTGTAGCTGATTTTTGAACTTCTAGATTGTAAATAGAAAAACATTGTAGCTATACTTGAAAAAACTTTTAGATGTTTAAAATTGTTAAAGATTCCTTTGATGTTTAAAATGGTTTCGGGTAGTATTTTTTAAATGCACCTATGAACTATTATGTTCCATTCGGGTAGTATTTTTACATGTCATGAAGCTAATATTATCTTCTAATTCTTTATGTGCATGCATTTGCATGAGGCATTTCATTCATTGGTCATGATGTTTGAGTTTAATTGAATATGTTGGATATAATCACCTAAATGCTTCAAATGATTACATGAATTATTATAATGCAATTAGTTAGTACCGGCCTTTTATGGATTATAGTAATTAAATCATGTGTTTTTCCATCTATTGTACCAAAAATGTCAAGGGTTAATGCAACACTTAGGCACCCTTTTAATTTAGTTTTCCATTTTGATATTAATAAAATGCTTGTGAACTCACTTGAGGACATAAGATTAAGCCTAAATTATTTTTGTAATTGTTTTATAATACTAATCACAAGCCCACTTTGGTTCCATTGATGATATATTAAAATAATGAGGCTATGAAGATATATTGTCTCTAGCACTACAATCAAACACCAAAATCAATTATATATAGATAACAACAAATGTGTATAACACTAAATAAATCACAAAAAACACTAAAATTCATGCATAAAACATCAATTTTTGATTCAACAACATTGGTGTTAATTGTATAACACTAATACTTAACATCAAAATTGATTATGGCATATAACACCAAAAAGATAACACTTTATATATATATGTGTGTGTGTGTGTGTGTGTGTGTGTGTGTGTGTGTGTGTGTGACAAAAAATGGTGTTAAATATAACACCAAATTTGGTGTTATATTTTTGGTATTATATGTCATAACAAATTTTGGTGTTGTTGGATTTTGGAGTTATAAAACAACTACCACAAACTAACACCAATGTTTTGAATCACAAATTAGTGGTATATGCTTAAATTTTAGTGTTATATTGTTAGCTGACCCAAAAAAATGAAAAATTCAAACCATACTAAGTCATAATGTAAATTTTTGTCTTCTAATCCTCTTGAACCTCTCCCCTGCCAACATGCCTCCTAGGTCATCATCATCTTAAACTTGAAGGTAGTATAAATGAAACTGGTAAACATTTCTCAATGTGTAAAAATGTGTAATGAGGTTCATCATTCCATTTAGTGAAGTGTAGTGAAAGACTAGTTTTCTCAAAAGCCTAGAAAGGTTGATTTTGGCCATTTTGGAGCATGTGTATAATTTATGGAGTGTTTTGAAAATTTATTAAGTATCCGGAGGTGGTATTAGGGATCCTTGAATCTATTCGAATAATTTTAGGAATATTTAGGAAAGTTTTTATCATTCAAGGATAGTTGTGTAACAACATATTTTCAGTGCAAGGAATTAGTAGTGCAATGGTGAATCTTAACTTCTCCAGTTGATTCGAGGACCAAATTAAGGAATTAAGAGGAAAAAGTAGGCAATAGAAAGATTGAAAAAATTTATACATTGTGGGAATATTCATTTTGATCTGAGGTATGAAGGTTTCTTGAAACAATCAAACAATGCAGCTACCCCTTACGGACTTCGATCAAAAAGGGGATAATTTTTTGAGTTCTAGGAAAATTTACGTTCTTAATCCCATTAAATTGGTCTTATAATGTGTTTTTACTCCAAATCATATTAATTTGGATTTCCATTAATTTTAAAGCACAATTTTGACTCCTCTTGTCCTGTTGTACCCTTTGGGACATGGGGGACATGAGGGACACAAAAATTTCCTTCATCCTCCTCTCATAGGCGCACTTTAGAGAACCTTGTGTCTCGGGTGTCTGTGTGTCCCGTTTGTCCCATGGGACAATGGGAACATGAGAGACACAAAAGTGTGCCCTAACTCCCTCACCATGGGTGAAATTTTGTGTACCTAATGTCCCCCATGTGCCCAAGGGAATAGAGGGGACAAGAAAGTGTGCCCCATTCTCAAACTCATCCCCCGAGACTCTCATATGAACTATCTTTTCTCCACAAGCCTATTTCTAGCTCCCCTTCACTCCTCCACGCTATCCCCTTGCTTACACTTGAATCTATACTTCACCATGGGCACAATTTTATATCCCCATTAGCTTGGGGGATAATAAGGATAATAAAATGTTCCCATGCCAAAGTTGGAGCCCGGGAATTCAATGTGACATCTCGCTCCATGCAAGTGTTTTTCCCAGCCTCTCCATCTCATCCTCACTTTCTCCCATGTTTTCACTTGTCTCCATCCTGATATAAGGCACACTTTGGAGCCTATTATATCCCTTGTGTCCCCATTGTACCATTAAAACTTAATTTTAACCTCACATTAACTCCCATTTAACCCGGGTTTGATCTATGGTCAGCAGGGAAGTATAAAAGTGTTTTAAAACATAGTTTTAACCCATTTCTTCAACACAGGTCACCCTCCCCCATGTTTTTGCTTTCATACCTTTGATAACATCATTTTTTACTAGAGATGTTATCCTTTTTTTCAAAACTACCATAGCCATCAAAAACAAGATTTATTCATATCTCTCAAACCGGAAATGGGATCACAATCAAACTTTACTAGATTTTTCTTCTCCAAAATGCCTTTGGGAAGATTATAGCAACACACTTAATGATGCCCTAGATTTTTTTATACATAAATTTGAAAATCCAAACCATATGACTTGCTTTTTTTAATTTCCAAGAGATTTAGTACACAAAAATGGTGAAAATTAGATCTTAAGATCCCGATGCAAAACAAAATATAATGGCAATGGTTTCGTTGCAATATGACAACGATAATTCCAATTTTAAAAATAACATGTGCTAAAATATTGAGACTTTAAAAATATAAATTTCCTAAAGTCATAAAATTTCAACATTCAAAAAACCTTGGAATAGTAAGAAATGCCCAAAAGGGTCAATTGGGTAACTTTCTAAAAATAACATGTTGGGAAAAAGTAGATGTCTAAAAATAGAAAATCCTCATCATTGGAAATATCCTAAGTGGATTAGGAGCTTTCAGAGAACAAGTATTGTGCTAAGTTTCTAAAAATTTCTAAAAATAACAGCTTTTGACCCCACCGTTAAAAATAGAAAGTTTCATATTTTGGTGCAAAAAGTTGTTGGTAGCTTTGTTTTCACTCATCTTGTTGATTTTGAAGACATGAAGTTAAAAATACAAGTATGGGGTCTATTTAAACCTTATTTAATGATTATGTAGTTGTGGATGACAAGTGATTTCACTCAAATGGATCTCGAATACCTATAAAATAGGATGCTCGAAGAAGCAAGAGAGCTGTGGGAAGAGAATTTTCATGAGTGGATTGTTTGCAATAAGAGGCCATCCATTATAGTGCAAAGTAAAAATTGCTCTACCATGTGCTCAACATTATTAACATGATTCCACAATAGTGAAGGCAGATGAAAACTCCATTCTTGTAGTGCTTACACCTAAGGGCATCTTGTAGTGTATGAAGATTCAAACCGATAATAGTATGGTCATAATCTTTAAAGAGTTTGCATCTCATGAATGGGAAAAGATTGAATCATACCTCCGGGGCCTTGCACTTGGCTCATGGCTAAGATGTAATGCCCCTCTCACTACTAATCTTTGGATCTTGTTGCATGACCTCGCATTGGATTTAGTTTGATTGAGTTCGTCATTCTAAGCATCGTGCTTATAATTTAGTTGATTCGAGATATTGAAACAATTAAATACTATTAATACCACCTCGTGGTGTTTCGTGAGATCCATGTGACCTTTGACATGAAGTGCATTCACCAATAGCAAGGTCATTTTCATTTTATAATTATTATCGTTATTAAAGTTGATGAGAATAATTTCGTAATTAAAGAAGTGTCTTTTGGGAAGCAAGTTAAACTTATAGTTAAAGAAAATTTTAAAATAATGAAATAAATATTTTGGGATTAAAATGCTAAAACAATTTGCAGCATCAAAAGAGATAATAAAAATAAAATTTGTTTGTTAATGTGAATGCCCTTTAGGAAATGGTCTTGAGTTATTGAAGCATGATGGGAATCGTCCTTGTAAAGGCCTCAAAGGGATCATCCTAATCATAGCCTTCTATAAATTCATTTTTCTTCCCAAAGATAATCATGTTGTGATGGCCTTGGAAATATCCATACGTATGATGGTAGGTGAAATTCTCATTTAATGTGGGGTGGTTATGTAAATTGTTTCTTGGTTCTTAGGGTACATGACCCTTTTTGTATTATCTAAGACTTGGAATTAGCTCCACCGTTTGCATCAAACCAATCTCAACCTAATTAATTTCCTTGCTAGCGCACTTTGGGCATATATTTAGTTTTGATTGCATACTACTATTCATATGATTTCTAAGTAAGAGAAGTAATAATTAACCCATGTCTTTGGCCACCCTTTTTTGCTTTATATTTTCACATTTGGTCTTGCACCCTTACTTTCTCATTCTTCCTTTTTAAACCACGACATTTATCATCTTAGACACCAAAGCCCACCAGAAGTCGCCGCTTAGAACCCTCATCCCCTCCGGGTGCCCCTAACCTCGGTATATTTTGTCCACATCTATTGGGTCCTTTCTATCCTTATGAGCATCTTATCTTTTTAGTAGTCGACCTTTTGGGGTTAAATATAAAATACAAGCAAGGGAATCATATAAATATAAAGTTATGTGATCATAATAAAGGACCAAAACCCAAGCATTAGCTATCACCACATAAGTTTCATCCATCAAGCATATAAGAGCTTCATTGCATCCATCTAGCACCATCCAAGGGACACAAGGGCTGGTTATTCTACATACACTTCATAGGAGGAAATTTAATTCTATTCCATGCACACATCTATTACCTTTATTTACATCTAGCTTACTTGATCCCTATCAAGTGTGACATGCATAAGAAGCACAGCCGCCTAGGGCACACACACACACACACACACACACACACACACACACACACACACACACACACACACACACACACATGAACTACATTGGTTACGAGATGTAATCTGAGTTTCTCAATCATAAGATCACCATTGTGACAAACTAAGGATTATCGACCCCCTCATTTTGCATCTTTCTTTTTGGGATTTGATGTCTCTTTGAGGGTTTAACATGTCATTATTTCATTGTAGGTTTCTAGTGACTCCGTGATCATTGTGCCATCTCATGGTGACCAAAGGTGAACAACAACAAATACCTCACTAGAACTCAAAGGAGATTTTCTGATCATTTTGGAAGACACGGGCACCCAAAAATAGGCCTAGGGTACCCAAAGGTGCCCATGTCCCTCTCCAGCGCCCCTGATCTAGGTAGATAGTCATCTCACACACTTTTCTAAGGTTCTATGTGATTCTTCTCCTCTCTATTCATCCGATCAGTTCATTGAAATAGTCCAGAATAATTGTGAAATAGCTAAGTCATCTTAACTCTTCTTTGCACTTAGGGTTTCATACTTTATTACTTAGCTTGCTTGGGTGAATTCATGTACTTAATTTTTAATTATTTTTACCGCTACAATAGCAATCAAATTAGGCTTATATTTCCACATTTAGCTTAATCATTTTGGTGAACCCAACCTTTGAATCTTCCTTCTCCTTAGGGCTCTTATCCTCTTATCACTATGGCTCAATATTATGGTGAATTTACTGAATCCCACCTTAAATACCTTAATGATCATATCATTGAGCATCTCTGTAGGACTTAGGTTTTCTTTTATTCATTATTAGTGAGGAATCCACCAACCTCATGGAGCTTAATGCTTCGCCACTATCCCCACCTCCATTTCTACTCAACCACATGCTTCTCCTCATTTTCCCATTTCTACCATCCCCATTTATGTCCCTACTCCCACTAACCACTTCACTCCACCTCTTTTTTTCTCATACGTGACAAGTTTCTTCTCTTTGGAACTCAAGATTTTGCCTCCCTTTATCAAGACCTCAAGAAAATATTTTCAATTACAACAAGATACTTCTCATGTGTCTCCGTATTTGGATTTCACTTTATTATTGCACTTGGTCTATTCACACTAGCCATATGCTCTTACTCGCTTCCTCCTAATTTCATCACCCCAAACTTCCCATTTTCAATGTCCATGACCCACAAGATCATCTCCGAGCATTCCATGTGGCATATCTATATTTTTGGATGATCACATTCTTCTAGCTAAGCTTGTTATCATTGAATCAAAACACCCTCCAATTTTCACAAGTGTGTGTGCTTGAGCTCACGGTGTGATTGGGTAACATGGGTACTATCTCCAAGTTGTGGGACTTGCTATTTGAGATAGACCTCCAGAGAAAGTTGGTTCTTCTTCCTAATCCTAGTGTAAACTAACTCTACTGAGATGAATTTGATAACTATCTCTATCCTAAAATTTCCAAGGGACAAGGGAGAGAGAAATAACATGCAAATGAAGGAAAACTACACTACAAAGGTGATGCACCAAAAGAAGGGAATGAGGATAGTCTCCAATGTGTGAAAATGGAAGCAAAATGCAGATTAGAGAGGGTGATAATAGTTCTCCATAGTCTAATAACAGAATTCACAAAAAAATTCCATGCATACACAATAATAATAGGTCCTTCGCAAGATTATAGAGTAGACACAAACATTTGCAATAACATTAGAGAGGTAAGGAGGATGCAACAAACTCGCGCAAGGAAGATACATCCACAAACTTGAATCTATTGCTTCATTAATATGCACAATCCAAACTGTTACAAAGGAAAGGTCGGATCACCATGTAAGGAGTCCACTACAAGGGCTTGCAACACATTGGCTTCACAAAACTAAAATGACATAGTTTTTCTACTCAAACTATCCTCCTTACAATGAGCCCAGTATTCTAATTTATAGAGTTTTAGAAGAGAGAGAGAGAGAGAGAGAGAGAGAGAGAGAGAGAGGGATGTAAATCCCAAAATCCACTTTTCAACCAATTGTAAGTCATAATAAATGAGTGTGGTTGGTGATTTTGGACCTGTAAAAGAAATCTCAAGGTGTCCCATAACTGCATAGAGAAGGAATGGTTGCCCATGCTCATTAAATGCCTCTCCAACCACTAATAAAATCACTATTCAAAACTTGGCACGTTTTCCTTAAAATCATCATCAAAACTTCATCAATTTCTATATTTCTTTATATTTTTCTTCGTAATTAGAGTCATGGTTCCAACGAGACTAATTTTGTGAAAATCCATTAAAAATTACAAAATTTATGGCCTTCTGAGTGTGAGCAACTGTTTTGAATTTGTCAAGGATTTCTCAAATTTTATAGAGGTGAGCATTTTAATGAAGCAATAGATTCAAGTTTGTGGATGTATCTTCCTTGCTTATTTTCTTACATCCTCCTTTCCTCTATAATTTTATTACAAATTTTGTGTCTACTTTATACTCTTGCGAGGACCTATTATTATTGTGTATGTATGGAAATGTGTTGTGAATGTTGTTATTAAACTATAAAGAACTGCTATCATCCTCTCTAATCTACATATTGCTTCCATTATCACACATTGTGAAGTGTCCTCATTCCCTTATTTTAGTGCATCACCCTATATAGTGTATTTTTCCTTTATGTGTATGTTATTTTTCTCTCCTGGTCCCTTAGAAACTATAGGATAGAGATAGTTAGCAACTTCATCTCAAAGTAGAGTTAGTTTGCACTAGGATTATGAGGAAGAACCGACTTTCTCTAGAGGTCTATCTTAGGTAAAAAGTCCCAAAACTTGGAGATAGTGCCCATATTACCATGTCACAGTGTGAGCTCAAGCACACACACTTGTGCAAATTAGAGGGTATTTTGATTCGGTGAAAATGATGAGTTATGGCACACCGGTGGGACCAAGATGTCTTTATTTTAGTCACAACAAGTTTTGATGTGCTCTTGTTGTGAAATTCTAGCTTGTAAGAGGCTTTGAAATAACACATATGGTGACTCTAAAAGGGCATAATCCACTAGTTTCAACAGTCCAAGCTTCACAGCATTTATGAGAAGAATCCAAACAAGGTCAAGAACTAGAGAAGAGGGACTATTTGTCTATCTACACTTATCCCCAAATAGAGGAAGAAGGGAAGAAGAGCTCAAAGGTCTCCATCTCCACCAAATAGAACCTTATCAACACCTCCACCTGGTAGGCCTTTTATTCAATCAACTAGAGTTCTCCGACCAATTAGGATGGCGTAGCCCAATCCCTATGTCAATTTCACTAGTAGAATCCCACTTTCTCTCAATGCATAGAATCCAATTCCAATTGCAACATTAAAGAACATTCCATATTTCATTGGAGAGAACCATACAACTCCGATTGACCACATCCAAGACATTGCAAATGTCTGTGTAATTCATGAAATTGCTAAAATGGACATTGTTGTTAAATTGTTGGCATCCTCCTTTAAGGGTAAAGCTTTGCAATGGTTCAGAGTCTAATAGCAAGATCTATCAAGATTGGGACCATTTGTGCATAGCTCTTCACAATCAATTTGGAGAGAAGGTAGATAATTTGTCTCTGTTGGAACAGCTAACCACAATCAAGAGAGCACCAAATGAGTAGATGGTCGATTTCAACTTTAGGTTTTAGAGGACATGGGATAGAATTCCGCTTACCGTGAGACCAACAGTTGAAGGTTTTTTTCTCTACTTCCTAAAAGCCCTAAATTTTGATATTGCAATGATGATACAATCCATGGGAGGTATAACTTTACCCACAGCCTATAACATTACTATTAGAGCTGAAAATTGCTTAATTCAAGTTGGTAAACTTGCACCTAGGCCACCTATTCCTCTCTATCCAGAAATAGGAGCCCCAAGCACTAGTCAAGCACCTACATTAGCTCCTATTCATGTCCCAAAAATAAAATTTCTACTGAAGCTTCTACCTCATCTTCTAGCACCTCAAATGAGCTATAGAAGTCATGAAGTAGTTGTAAAACTTGGGTAATGAGTTTGTTACACTTAAAAGGCAGCAAGCTCAAAATTTTAGGTCATACCAGCCTCAAAACCAACCCAATAGACCTCCATATCAACCGAATAGGCAAACCATTCAAACTGCAAATTAGAACTGTTTGGTGCCCAATATTGAAACATCTCTGTTTTGTTAAGGAGAAATGCATTTTTCCTTGTTTACGATGAAAAACGGTTTTGGGTTTCTCATATAATTCGAGTTTGAAAAAAACTTGTTTTTGTGTTTGAGTGCTATGTGTTGTTTGCATTTCCTCCATTTTTCACCATTCTAAAGGAATCCCCAAGTTTACTTTGCATTTTGCCCTAATTTTTCTTGTTTCAAATGCCTCTGCCATTTTTTCATTTTTCCGGCCTTTGGAGCTCAAAATCATTCGATTTGTACTTATTTTCCCTCAAAAATCCCTTGCCATGGTCATAAATTTCCTAAAATCACTTTCCATTTGTCTTTTGATCGAAAAATTCTTCACCCACGAAGAAAAAATCGATTTTGGGGTCACTATTGCAATTTCTACATTTTTTTACAGTCATACGAGTGTCCTTTTCCGTCAAATTCTAGCTCATATAATTTTGCATACATGGCCATTTGTAATTAGACAAGGATGGTAGGTCATTTCTAAAAACTTAATGTTTTTGTGTTTTTGGAAAAATGTGCAAGTTGCCCCGTAGCTCTGCAGGCCCCAGAGGAGGTACACGTGTCACAAGCAGAGTGAAGGCAGACGGGTGGGTCATTTTGTGCCTTAGGGAACTTTGGAAAATGCGTGGAAATGAAGAAAATCCCCTAAGGCCCACATCCAATCAGAGGAGGACACGTGGCAGGCGGGGAGATGGAAAGGCAGAGGAGTTTGATACTTTTCGGCCTTTGGTGAAAAAGAGTTAAAGTATAAAATTGGACCCATGAACTCGCATGACCAATGGGATGAAGACACATGTCAGCATCAGAGCATAGAGTAGAAGATGGAGCCTCGGAGGAAAGTTATAATTTTCACCCATTTTGGAAAAGGGGGAGAAAATCATCAGAATGGACCCACGAGCCCAAAGGTAAAAAGTCAAAATTCATCGAGGAGTCTGATGGCAGAGGAGCAGAAGAAGAAATGTTGAAACATTTCCTTTAGTGAAATATGATAAAATATGAAATGAGAAGCGTTGCCCCTTAGCCAATCATATGAGGACACGTGTCTTGTGGAAAAGGGCAGAGCCGCGGAGGAAAATTGAAAATTTTGCATTGTCTAAAAAGATGCAAAATGTGTAAAATTGAGCCGTGATTCCATATCTAGTCATATTGAGCCACGTGTCGGACCCAAATTGCAAAGGCGAGCAAAGGAGGAAATCAAGAAATTTTACAAATTTTCAAAAAGTTGTAAAAAGGTCAAAAGTGTCCCCGAGGCCTGTTTTTCCCAGATCTACCACGTGGAGGGCTCAGATTTAAAGATAAGAACATATCGATGGTAGCTATGCATTTCACCAATTTGGCCACCATTTGAGCTCCAGGAAGTTTGGAGATGCATTTTTTGCATCAATTTTCATCAAATTTTTGCCAATTCGTGTTGTTTTGGCCTGCAAGGTCCGAATTGATCGAATTGGGGGCTCAATTTGTGAATCCAAAGCACATTTTAAATGAATTTTTACTCTGATTCGTGAAAAACGTGAATTACTAGATCCAAAGTTGCAGAGTAAAAATTTGGGAAAGGAAAAGATGAAATAATGAAATGAAAGGGGTCTACATGCGTGGGGAATGAAAAATGTGCTTCCACTTTGAAGAATGATGAAAGTTTTGTAATGATTCACCTTTTGAAAGAACAACTGGAAACTTTTTGCGAGTTTGTTAAATGTCATTTTCCAAAAATATTGCAAAGCAAAGGTGCTTGAATATTCCACTTTTGGAGGGAAGATTTGAGGGGCAAAGTGAGTGAGTGAGTAAAAGTTATATATTGCATGAATTTTTCATGCAAATGGTCAGAAGAAACTTATAATTTTCACGAGAAAATCTGGGAAGAAGCCCATTCTCTAAGAAACCACCTGAGAACCATTTTAACTCCTTTTTGCATCAAATTTATATCATGTTAGGTTGGTTGCAGAATGTATAGCCAATAGTAAGCTCGAGATTGTTCTTATAACATTCCCTATTTGACAAATTTGGTCATTCGGATTATTTTGTGTTGTCTCTTGGTAAAATTTGCATTTACTTATGTTTCTTTCTCTTTTGCAATGATTGGTGTTTGGAATTTCCTTTTGATCATGTAGATCTAATTCTTGTAATGACTTAGTGGCATTTGTAATTCTAGAATCAAAAGAGCTTTCATCGATGAAGGGATAAAAAAATTTTAAATTCACTCTGCTTTCCTTGATATAGATTTGATTGTAAACCTTTGGGGTACCTTAGGTCTGATAGAATAGAAATTTCTAAATGCTTTGTTGATTCATTTAACTCAATATTTTGTGATAAATCATCAGAGATTGTGTGGAAGAGTGTAGATCTGGGCTTCCATTTGATGCACATATCTTGGTTGAAGGAACACCTTAACCTCTTTGAAGCATTTCTATTGTTTGAGTTTTTCAAGTTTTACAAAGGTCCTCAAAGAAGTTGGAAAATTTTGGTTAGTCTTGTCTAAATATCTTCCACCCCAAAATTCATTTCAAATTAACTCATCCTACCTATAATACCCCTCGCATTATATTGTGTGTCAACAAAAGAATACAATCCATTTAATAAAATACACAAAGCAAATCAGGATCATACCATGTCTTTAGTAGCCTTAGCCTTGTCTTGAAATCATTTCCATCATTTAGTAGTGACAACTCTATTGAGTTTGAATAATGGGAAATTGATCATGTTTTCTCAAGGCCATCTCCATACAATTTGCATAATACAAGGATATTTTCACCTCCTTCACAAAACAGAGGCTACAATATAGGTTCTCTTACCTTGGTTGATAGGCACAACCTAAAATAGTGAGGATTAGATCAAATCCTTCCAAGGTGTTACCCACTTCTTCAAATCCTGAGTTCTAACAAGTCAGATAAATTGCTTCCCTAGTTACAAAATGACATATAAACCATTTATCTGCCTCTAAGTGTCTTGTAAAATCCATGATGCAGCTCAAGTTGTGAAGGAGATTAAAATCGTGTACAAACACACTTGACGCCATTCTGGGGATGAAGAATGCAATATCCAGACTAATTTTTTAATCTACTCACAAAGCTAGTAAGAGGTTTGCGTCTTGCCAAGCTTATGGCTGAAAACAATTTGCAGAATGCTGAAGTAAATGAAGTAGAAGAAGAGAGGGCAGATGTTCTTGAAAAAAATTTGAACTCTGAGTGGTACAAGGATGTAATCTATTATCTCAAACACCTATGCTCCCTAGAACATTTGAATAAAAATCAGAAAAGAGCTCTCAAGTTGGCTTCTCAAAAATATATCATTACAAACTTTGGGTTGGCTTGGAAGAACCCTGAGGAATCCTCTTGAGATGTGTGACTAAAGATGAAGCTCCCAAAATAATTGTTGATTTCCATGGGGGAGTTTGTGGAGGACATTTTTTGGGAGGGTTATCTTGTGCACACAAGATTTTGAGGGCTGGTTATTGGTGGCCAAATCTTTTAAATATGCAACTCACGGTTGGTTAGAAGATGTGAGAGTTGTCAATATTTCTCCGAGAAGAATGAAAGCTTCAGGCTCCCTTCCTTTGCAGCATGTATCAATTGAATCTCCTTTCAAACAATGGGGGTTGGAATTCATTGGTGAAATCTTTGATTCATCAAGTGCTAGACACAAATGGATTTTGGTAGCTATTGATTTCTTCACAAAATGGGTGGAAGCAATCCCCACTAGGAAGGCAACACACCAAGTTGTAATGGACTTCATATTGAATCATATCATCTGTAGATTTGGAGTGCTAGTCAAGATTATTGCTGATAATGCCATGAGTTTTAGAGCTAGACCTTTAGTGGCAATGTGTAAAGAGTATGGGATAAAGTTGACATATGCTTCTAACTACAATCCACAAGGAAATGGACAGGCTGAGTCCAACAATAAAAACTTGTTGAAAATCATTAAAAGGACTTTGGAATTGAACAAGAAGAAGTGGGGTGAGCAACTAAAATTTGTTGTTTGGGCTGACAGGATCACTACCAAAAGAGCTATTGGTAAAATCCCGTTTGAATTGGTATATGGAACACAAGCTTTGCTGCCCTTACATCTACAATTGTCTTCATTTCAATTTGTTCAACAACTTGAAGATCAAGAAATCAGTTCATATGAAGCAAGGATTAATCAGATTGTTGAACTTGATGAAGCAAGAAGAGCATCCCATCAGAGGCATGTCAAATTTAGAGAGAGAATGAAGAAGTTTTTGATAAGAAGGTAACCCCAAGAGCTTTTAGTATTGGAGATCTTGTGTTGTTGTGGGATAGTAGGCATGAAGATAAGGGCAAGCATGGTAAATTTGATGCTTTGTGGATGGGCCCATATTCAATTGACATAAGAATTGGTGAGAATACTTTTTCCTCAAGGACCTAGACGGGGAATTGCTTGAGCTGCTTGTTAATGGCAGACATTTGAAGCATTTCTTGGATTGATCCCCAAAACTGAAGTTTTCATATCACTTGTACAATGTACAGTTTTTTGTTTTTGCTTTGTTTTTGTTGTTTTGGTCGGTTTTTGGTTTGCCTTTGTGTGTGGAAGCCCTTTTTGTTGGTTTATCGGTTGGTTTTTGGATGTTTTGGCTTGTGACTCCATTTTCCCAATGGTTTTTAGCACATGGTCTACTTTAGTTCTTGTGGCACTCACTGGGAGTGCCCATCCCTAAGATGGAGCCAATATTGGTGCCCAATATTGAAACATCCCTATTTTGCTAAGGAGAAATGTGTTTTTGCCTGTTTCTGATGAAAATGGTTTTGGGATTCTCATATACTTCGAATTTGACAAAAAAAAACTCATTTTTGTGTTTGAGTGCTATGTGTTGTTCGCATTTCCTCCATTTTGCACCATTTTGAAGGAATCCCTAGGTTTACTTTGCGTTTTGCCCTAATTTTCCCATTTCAAACGCCTCTGCCATTTTTTTCATTTTTTCCGGCCTTTGGAGCTTGAAATCATTTGATTTTTACTTATTTGCACTCAAAAATCCCTTGCCATGGTCGTAAATTTCCTAAAATCACTTTCCATTTGTCTTTTGATCGAAAAATTCTTCACCCACGAAGAAAAAATTGATTTTGGGGGTCGCTAGCAATTTCTACATTTTTTACGGTCATACGGGCATCCTTTTCCCATCAAATTCTAGCTCATATACTTTTGCATACGTGGTCATTTTTAATTAGACAAGGATCAATAGGTCATTTCTAAAAACTTAACGTTTTTGTGTTTTTGGAAAAATGTGCAAGTTGCCCGCAGCCTCCACAAGCCCCAGAGGAGGTACACGTGTCGCAGGCAAGAGTGAAGGCGGATGGGTGGGTTGTTTTTTGCCTTAGGGCACTTTGGAAAATGCGTGGAAATGAAGAAAATCCCCTAAGGCCCACATCCAATCGAGAGGAGGACACGTGGTAGGCGGAGAGATGGAAAGGCAGAGGAGTTTGATACTTTTTGGCCTTTGGTGAAAAAGAGTTAAAGTATAAAATTGGACCACAAACTCACGGCCCATTGATGGGATGAAGATACGTGTCAACATCAAAGCATGATCAGAAGATGGAGCCTCGAAGGAAAGTTAGAATTTTCACCCATTTTGAAAAGGGGTAGAAAATCATCAGAATGGACCCGTGAGCCCAAAGGTAAAAAGTCAAAATTCATCTGAGGAGTCAATGGTGGAGGAGCGGGTGGCGGAGGAAATGTTGAAACATTTCCTTTGGTGAAATAAGATTAAAATATGAAATGAGAAGCATTTCCCTCAGCCAATCATATGAGGACACATGTCTTTTGGGAGGGCAGAGCCACGAAGAAAATTGAAGAAATTTTCCTTTGTCTAAAAAGATACAAAATGTGTAAAATTGAGCCACGACTCGTATCCAGTCATATTGCGCCACGTGTAGACCCAAATCGCAAAGGCGAAGCGACGGAGGAAATCAAGAAATTTTACAAATTTTCAAAAAGTTGTAAAAAGGTCAAAAGTGTCCCGAGGCCCGTTTTTCCCATATCTACACATGGAGGGATCAGATTTAAAGATAAGAACATATCAACGGTAGATGTGCATTTCACTAATTTGGCCGCCATTTGAGCTCTAAGAAGTTTGGAGATGCATTTTTGCATCAATTTTCATCGAATTTTTGCCAATTCGTGTCATTTTGGCCTACAGGGTCCGAATTGATCAAATTGGGGGCTCAATTTGTGAATCCAAAGCACATTTCAAATGAATTTTTACTCTAATTCGTGAAAAACGTGAATTACCAGATCCAAAGTTGCAGAGTAAAAATTGGGAAAGGAAAAGATGAAATAATGAAATGAAAGGGGTCTACATGCGTGGGGAATGAAAAACATGCTTCCACTTTGAAGAATGATGAAATTTTTGTAATGATTCACCTTTTGAAAAAGAATAAGCTGGTAGCGTTTTGCGAGTTTGTTAAATGTCATTTTCCAAAAATATTGCAAAGCAAAGGTGCTTCGAATATTCCACTTTTGGAGGGAAGATTTGAGGGGCAAAGTGAGTGAGTGAGTAAAATTTATATATTGCATGAATTTTTCATGCAAATGGTTAGAGAAACTTAGAATTTTCATGGGAAAATATGGGAAGAAGCCCATTCTCTAAGAAACCACCTGAGAACCATTTTAACTCCTTTTTCATCAAATTTGTATCATGTTAGGTTGGTTACAGATGTATAGCCACTAACAAGCTTTGAGATTGTTCTTATAACATTCCCCTACTAATAAATTTGGTCATTATGGATTATTTTGTGTTGTCTCTTGGTAAAATTTGCAATTACTTATGTTTCTTGCTCTTGTTGTAATCTGGTGTTTGGAATTTCCTTTTGATCATGTAGATCTAATGCAGTAAATAGACTTAGTGGCATTTGTAATTCTAGAATCAGAAGATTTCATCTAACAAAGGGATAAGCAAATTTAAATTCACCGTACTTTCCTTGATATAGATTTGATTGTAAACCTTTGGGGGTACCTTAGGTCTAATAGAATAGAAATTTCTAAATGCTTTGTTAATTCATTTAACTCAATATTTTGTGATAAATCATTAGAGATTGTGTGGAAGAGTGCAGATCTAGGCTTCCATTTGATGCACATATCCTGGTTGAAGGAACACCTTAACCTCTTTGAAGCATTTTTGTTGTCTGAGTCTTTCAAGTTTTGCAAAGGTCCTCAAAGAAGTTGGAAAATTTTTGTTAGTCTTGTCTGAATATCTCCCACCCCAAAATTCATTTCAAATTAACTCATCCTACCTATAATACCCCTACATTTTATTGTGTGTCAACAAAAGAATATAATCCATTTACAAAAATGCACAAAGCATTATATTTAGTAGCCTTAGCCTTGTCTTGAAAGCATTTACATCATTTAGTAGTGACAACTCTGTTGAGTTTGAATAATGGGAAATTGATCATGTTTTCTCAAGGCCATCTCCATACAATATGCACAAGTATAAGGATATTTTCACCTCCGTCACAAAACAGAGGCTCTGATATAGGTTCTCTTACCTTGGTTGATAGGCACAACCTAAAATAGTGAGGATTAGATCAAATCCTTCCAAGGTTCTACCCACTTCTTCAAAGCTTTGAGTGCTGACAAGTCATATAAATTGCTTCCTAGATAACAAACGACATATAAACCATTCATTTGCCTTTGAATGTCTTGTAAAATCCATGATGCAGCTCAAGTTGTGAAGGAGATTAAATCTAGGTACCAACACGCTTCTAGCGTCATTGCTGGGGATGAAGAATGCAATATCTAGAATAATTTGTTAATCTACTTCCAGTTCATATTCTTTTGAGCCTATCAACACCCTAATGGTGCCATTGCTGAGGACATTTTTAGTATTTCAATTTTTCAAAATCCCTAGTAATACTTCTCACGTATTTTATGTGCAACTACATTCGTTGAGCATCAATTTCTGATCAGATTTATATTGAGGAATGAGAGTAGAATTCTAAGTTTGATATGTTCAAGTGTCTCAATTTTTTGTTTCAAACTTTGCACAATAGTTGATAAATTGAGTGAAAGAAAATCAGATCATGTTCAAGCTTTGCATAGTGCTAATATTTGCAGTCATTTGATAGATCTTCATAGTGCATTTGCAAAAACTAGGGTGAAAGTCCTTAGTGGCAACTCTTGGCTGTTATATTTTGATAAATACCAGTACCTTATCATACATTAAGTGAAGTTTGTCATATAAATCTACAAACCTAGAAGGAAGAAGATCTCTCTTCAAGAGGGACCCAAGTAGAAAGCTATTTCAAGAATTGGGAAAGACAGTTTTAAGGAAAGAAAAGTTAGAAAGGTTGTTGAAGGTTAGAAAATCGGTAAAGGAATATCCATTAGTGAGAGAGGGATCACCTTTAATAGAGGATTATCACTCTTCTTCTAGTGATTCTAATTGAAGCAATCTTCTCATAAACTTGTTTACTTCAACTAGTGAAGGTCCTTCTGTTGTACCTAGTGAGTTCCTTCTTCAATCTGCACCTATGTGTGCTTCAATTCTACTAAAACTTTCCAAGAAAATCAGCACCTATAGAATACCAATCTTGTGAACCACATTCTTGAGCCCCAAAGGCCTCGCACTCCTCATCAACTTGTGTCACCCCCAAGATCACCTCCACCAGACAACATGGCTCAACCTCCACCTAGGCCTCCATTTGTGGTCAACGCCTTTGGCCCAATAAATTTTAGGGGAATGGCTGGTTATCCTAATGTTGTGCCTCAAGATGTTAGAAGTAGATTTCCAAAGTTCTAAGGAATAATTCATAATAGGTGATCATCATTTGAAACTCTTTATTAATATGGAGGATTTTGAAATTGGATTTGAGGATGTGTACATTAAATTGTTTGTCCACACTTTAGAGGAGGATGTTAGAGGATTGGTACAAGGCCTTGCCAAATAATTATATTGATTCATGAGATTAAATGTAGAATGCATTCAAATTGTAATATGGTGACAAGACAGATCCGAGTTCCTTTTATCGAGAGTTAGAAAATATCAAGAAGAACCCAAATGAAATAATCCATGAATTCAACACAAGGTTCAATAAAACTTTGAGGAAATTTTTGGTAAATTTAAGACCATGTGATGAATCTTGTTTGATAAAATATTTTGTCATGCATTTGACAAGAAGGCTGCATATTACTTGAGGGACAAAAATCACGGCAATTTAAGGCTAGCCTTCACCATGACACTTTAAATTGAGAACAATATCAAGGCTGTTGGGAAACCTCCTAAGAGATATGGAATTAAATTGGTAATCCTGACAAGCCTCAAGAAAACAAGATTGTAGACTTGGAGGAAGTGGTAAAAAAATTGGCAAGGCGGGGGTTGTCAAAGATATTTCCTACAAGTTGGCAAGAGCTGAGAAAGAAATTGGACAAACTTCACAAGGTCATCCTAGGAAACAAGCATAAGATAGATTTGGCAATCACCATAGGAATGAGTAGAGATTTGATGACAAAGGTAAAGGACCTATGGGATTTGGAAATAGACAATCTCAGGCCAAAGAAAGTAAGGTTGTGCCTGATCCGTTAAATGCTAGAGTGGTTGTTGTTGATGATGCAAATCAGATTGACTGGTGTGATAGATGTTTCTTACCCCATCTGCCATGTGAAACAAATCAGAAAATTGAAGAGGAAGTTGATGATTATAATATGGATGATGATGCTTGTATGATGGACTTCCCTACACACTCATGTCAAGGAGCAACATCTACTAAAGTGATAAGTGTAAGGACTGCTACTAGCTTTTGGGATTGCATCCAATGGGTACATCTTTTTCCTCCTTCTCATGTTTTAGAAATTGATAATGTACAAGCCTTTGAGCTTCCCAATAATTATTTTGAGTACTTGAGGGTATTGATGATCAAGAAGTATGATGGAGGTATACCCTCGGAAGAAGATAGGAAACTACTTATGAATGTTGTGGTGGCCCAAGAGAAGGAGTATAACACAAGAAGTAAGGTTGTCAAGGGAGTTGGGCCTCAGGCCAAAAATAAAACCCCATTGCTTTCTAATATCCCAAAATAGGTTCCTAAGAAAGAAACATCTGCTAAGAGCCTTGTTGTCCCAAGAAAAAGTTATGCTTCACCCCATGCTCAAAATGTTAAAAACCTTGTGCCATCTGATGAAATTTCCAGCCCTCCTTCCACTATTGTTTTTCCTAAATACATTCCCTATGACATCACTCAAGTTTTGAGCCAAATCAAGGTCAATGTTCCAATTGTTGAGCTGCTTAGAATCCCTGAGCACAAGAAGAGAGCACTTGAGTATTTGGGATTGAAGGAGGAGAAGGTTGTCATGAAAAGGAATGTGAATGTTATAGAGGCTCCACTTGCTATTGCAGAGGTAGGAAAGACATCAACATTGGAATAATTTGGTGAACCACCGAAGGTATATTTGGGAACATCCTTGGTTGAATCTTAGCTGAGTGTTGACCCTTTCTTCACAACTTTGATTATTAAGGACCGGTTCTTTACACAATTATATGTTTGACCCCGTGGCATCATGCAATGGCATGCCTTTGGAAGTTATGAATGAGTTAGATATCAAAGTGACAATAGTGTATGGCAAGTGTCACGCCATGGATTCCATGGAAGTTCTAGTTGTTGGGTGTGTCAAAGGTTTGGTGGTGTAACTTTACCTATCCGGGTAAGAATTTGAAACTTGATGTTGTAATTTTTGATTTCCCTACCAAATGGGGTATGTTATTGTCAAGAAAGTGGGTTGCAAGTGTTGGAGGGTGTCCAAATGGATATGTCTTTTCCACCATTCCCATTCAAGGCAACCTTTTAAAATTCTATGAAGAGAAGAAGATGTTGCATTTAATTAAGGATCCAAACAATGCTTCTTATGAAGTATTATTTGCTGATGTTGATGTTGATAATTTTATTGGGTTTGTTGATGGTAAGGAGCACAAGATGGATCAGTCTAAGTGTCTTGAAGAAGTAGGCTCTCCATGGACTTTTTTATTTGATGGAGCTTGCTCCAAATTTGGTAATGGTGCTGGTGTTGTTTTGATCTCTCCAAGCAAAGAGGAATTTGTTTTTTCTTTCAAACTTAACTTTGAATGCACCAATAACATAGCTGAGTATGAGGCATTATTGTTAGGGCTGAGGATTGCTTGGAAGTATGGCGTAAAGATGTTGTTGTAAAGGGATATTCTGAGTTGGTTGTCAAACAAGTTAGAAAATTGTATGCAACAAAAAATCAGCGGATGAAACAATACAAACACGCAGTTTGGGATCTGATTGAGATGTTTGATTCCTTCAACATTCTTCATCATGACAGAATTTTAAATATGATTTCTGATAAGCTGGCAGTGTTGGGGTCTAGATTTGACAATTGTATTGTTTCTCCATATTGTGAATATGATGTTGAGATACTCACTAGGCCTGCAGTCCCGAATAACATCAAACATTGGCAAGTATTTGATGATGATGCTCAAGTTCAGAGGTTTTTGTAGAACCAAGGTGATTTTGTGGATCGAATATTGATTTGGAACCATTGGTGTGTAATGTTGATGGAAAATAAACTTTGTTTGGCAAGGATATCATTCAATTGAAGACTAACACCATCCCTAGAGGGTTGGTTGCTCTTGAGTCAAATTTTAACAATGTTGATTGTATAATCAATAGAAACATGTTTGCATCTAGATATGTTAAAGAGCATGACTTGGGAACAAAGGAAAAACAAGGAATATTTGGTTAATGAGTGGTTTAAACAAGGAAGAAAAACAATCCTATATCCAATTGTTGAAACAATATCAGGACTATTTGGCTTGGTCTTATTCCGAGCTAAAAGCATATAGAGAAGACTTGTTCCAACATGAAATCCCTCTTGAGAAAGATGCCAAACCATTCAAGCGGAAGAAAAGGCCAATTAACCCACTCCTTTCTCCAAAATGCAAGAGGAATGGAGATATCGACTTTGTGTCGATTTCGATTTCAGAAATCTGAATAGAGCATCAATAAAGGACAACTATCCTTTACCAAACATGGAGAACATGCTGCAATTAGTGACTGGTTTTGAAATGCTTTCTACTTTGGATGGTTTCTCCGGTTATAACCAAGTTGTTGTCAAAGAATCAGAGAGGATTAAAATTGCCTTTACTACTCTGTGGGGAACATATGTTTTTGTCAGGATGCCCTTTGGTTTAATGAATGTTGGAGCTACTTTTCAAAGGGCCATGGATGTTGCTTTTGCTAGTTATATCAATGATTTTATTTTTGTTTATCAAGATGATATTACTTTTGTTCTTTCTAGAAGAGAAGTGACCACTTTCGGCATTTGGAAAGAATGTTGATCAGATGTAGAGAATATGGAATTTCACTCAATCCAAAGAAGTGCCATTTTGGAGTGCAAAGAGCAAAAATACTTGGTCACATTGTGTCTAAAGAAGGAGTTCTGATTGATCCACAAAGGATAGAAGTTTATCAAAGAAGATCCCGGTTCCAAAACTAAGAAAAGAATCCAATCCTTCTTTGGTCAAATCAATTTCATTAGAAGGTTTGTGTCAAATTTTGCTGAGTTGACTCTCCCCATCACTTCCATGTTGAAGAAGGACCAGAATATCAGGTGGGAAGAGGCTTCCCTTAAATATTTTGATGGAATCAAGGAAGCATTGAAGCATGCTCCTATCTTAAAGAGACCCCAAATTACAAGAAGCCTTTCCAAATTTTCTCCTTTGCTTCTAAGCACACTATTGCATCTGTTTTGTTGCAAAAGGATGATGATAGAGATGAGAGGCCTATTGCCTTCTTTAGTAAGGCATTGCAAGCAACTGAGTTAAAATACACAATCATGGAGAAGCAGGCCTTTGCATTGGTGAAAGAAACTAAGGTTTTCAGACCTTATATTTTGAGTTCCAAAGTTGTTGCTTATGTTCCTCACACAATGGTAAAATATGTCTTATCAGAGATGGATATTTCAAGCAAAGATGTAGGTGGGTTAACAAATTGCAGGAGTATGATATGGACATTCAGACCACAAAGCTAGTAAGAGGTTTGGGTCTTGTCATGTTTATGGCTGAAAGTAATTTGCAGAATGCTGAAGTAAATGAAGTAGAAGAAGAGAGGGCAGATGTTCTTGAAAAAATTTTGAACTCTGAGTGGTACAAGGATGTAATCTATTATCTCAAACACCTATGCTGCCCTAGACATTTGAATAAAAATCAAAAAAAGAGCTCTCAAGCTGGCTTCTCAAAAATATATCATTACAAACTTTGGGTTGGCTTGGAAGAACCCTGAGGGAATCCTCTTGAGATGTGTGACTGAAGATGAAGCTCCCAAAATAATTGCTGATTTCCATGGGGGATTTTGTGGAGGACATTTTCTTTGGGAGGGTTACTACACACAAGATTTTGAGGGCTGGTTATTGGTGGCCAACTCTTTTTAAAGATGCAACTCAGTTGGTTAGAAGATGTGAGAGTTGTCAGTATTTCTCCAGAAGAATGAAAGCTTCAGATCCCTTCCTTTACACTGTATCAATTGAATCTCCTTTCAAACAATGGGGGCTAGACTTCATTGGTGAAATATTTGATTCATCAAGTGCTGGACACAAATGGATTTTGGTAGCTACTGATTTCTTCACAAAATGGGTGGAAGCAATCCCCACTAGGAAGGCAACACACCAAGTTGTAATGGACTTCATATTGAATCATATCATCTGCAGATTTGGAGTGCCAGTCAAGATTATTGTTGATAATGCCATGAGTTTCAGAGTTGGACCTTTAGTGGCAATGTGCAAAGAGTATGGGATAAAGTTGACATATGCTTCTAACTACAATCCACAAGGAAATGGACAGGTTGAGTCCAGACAATAAAAACTTGTTGAAAATCATTAAAAGGACTTTGGAATTGAACAAGAAGAAGTGGGGTGAGCAACTAAAATTTTTTGTTTGGGCTGATAGGATCACTACCAAAAGAGCTACTAGTAAAATCCCGTTTGAATTGGTATATGGAACACAAGCTCTATTGCCCTTGCATATGTAGTTTTCTTCATTTCAGTTTGTTCAACAACTTGAAGATCAAGAAATCAGTTCATATGAAGAAAGGATTAATTAGATTGTTGAACTTGATGAAGCAAGAAGAGCATCCCATCAGAGGCATGTCAAATTCAGAGAGAGAATGAAGAAGTTGTTTGATAAGAAGGTAACCCCAAGAGCTTTCAATATTGGAGATCTTGTGCTATTGTGGGATAGCAGGCATGAAGATAAGGGCAAGCATGGTAAATTTGATGCTTTGTGGATGGGCCCATATTCCATTGACATAAGAATTGGTGAGAATACTTTTTCCTCAAGGACCTAGATGGGGAATTGCTTGAGCTTCCTGTTAATGGAAGACATTTGAAGCATTTTTTGGATTGATCCCCAAAACTAAGGTTTGCATATCACTTATACAGTGTACAATTTTTGTTTCTGCTTTTTTTTTGTTGTTTTGGCTAGTTTTTTGTTTGCCTTTGTGTGTGGCAACCCTTTTTGTTGGTTTATCGGTGGTTTTTTGGATGTTTTGGCTTATGACTCCATTTGCCCAATGGTTTTGTGGCACATGGTTTGCTTTAGTTATTGTAGCTATAACCAAATAATGGTGAAGGAAGAAGATCAATTCAAGAAAACCTTCACTACAAAATGGGGCATATATTCTTACATAAAGATTCCATTTGGATTGTCAAATGTCAGAGTAGCATTTCAGCGAGCTATGGATTGGCGTTCAAAGGATTAATCAATAAGATAGTTCTGGTATATCTAGATGATATCATTGTATTCTCAAAGAATGCAATAGACCACCTCTTTCACCTTAGGAAAGTATTTTAGAGATGTAGAAGATTTGGAGTGTCTTTGAATCCAAAAAAGTGTGTATTCTTGGCACACAAAGGAAAATTATTGGGCCATATTGTTTCAAGAGAAGGGTTAACAGTTGATCCCGAAAGATATGAAGCCATCTGAACACTTCCATTGCCACACCCTAAAAATATCTCCAAAGCTTCTTGGGAAGGATAAACTTTTTCCGTAGATTTGTGCCCAATTTTCCACTCTTGTGAAGCCATTAACAATGATGTTGAAGAAGAGTCTTGCATTTAAATGGACAGCGAGAAGGCAAAGAGAGTTTTGAGGCTATCAAGCATGCAATATCACAAGCTCTAACTCTTATCAACCCGGAATTTTCAAAGGAATTCATGATGTATGCTTTTGGAGGATCAGACACAATCTCAGCTATCTTGGTACAGCTAAATAGAGAAGGTTCAGAATAGCCCATAGCATTCTTCAGTCAAAGCCTAGAAGATTACGAAGTAAGGTATTATTTTATTGAAAAGCATGTTCTTGTTGTCATTAGGAGTTTGAAGAAGTTCTAGACACTTGGTCTTGAACAATAAGATTCAACTACTAGTGTCTCATGTTGGTGTCAAGGAATTTCTCCTAAACAAAGATCTAAATGAGAAGAGGGCAGGTTGGATCACTTGCATAATGGAGTATGATATTGAAATCAAAGTGACCAAGTTGGTTCATGGAAAAGGTTTGTGTGAGCAGCTCGCTTCCAAACAACAAGATGAGTCAAAAGGTGAAGAAGAGGTTGTCCTACTACTATAGAATGATCAAGAATAGCTAACGATGCACCCATTCCATGTTGGACTCAAGACATGGTGCATTATCTCCAAACAGGTTTTTTCCCTCCAGAATGGAACAAATCTAAGAGAAGATATTTCAGATTGCAATCCATTCCGTATGTGCTCATTGATGGCATCTATTCAAGAAGGATGTGAATGGGGTGTTATTGAGGTGTGTCCCAACAAATCAAGTTGAGAAGATATTACATGAGTTCCATGATGGGGAAGTGGGAGGCCACTTTTCTCCATGAGTAATAGCTCTCAAAATCATGAAGGTTGGTTATTATTGGCCTACGGTGTTTAGTGATTTCTACTCATGGATCAAGAGATGCAATAAAATGTGTTCTTCACAGGGAAAGAAAGGTTAGCAGCACTTCCCTTCATCCAATTCAGTAGATCAACCATTCATGCAATGGGGATTGGACTTCATTGGAGTTATTAATCCAAATTCAAGTCAAGGCCACAAGTGGATACTTACTGACAATAGACTATTTCACCAAGTGGACTGAAGCAATGGCACTTAAGGAGGTAAATGAATCCAACATCTTGGATTTCTATGAGGGGATAGTCACGAGGTTTGATTCCCCACTACTATCATATTAGATAATGCATTGGCATTCCTTGGCACCAAAATCATTGAATGGGCTATCAAGAATGGTATATACCTCAACACTTCATCAAACTATTACCCTCAGGGTAATGGCCAAGCAAAGTCTATAAATAAGAACTTGTTGAGAATCATCAGAAGAAATCTTGATGAGAATCAAAGAACCTAGCACACAAAGCTCAAATCATCCCTATGGGTGGATAGAATTACACCCAAGAGGTCTACATGTAGCTCTCCATACAAGCTTGTATATGGAAAGGAAGAATGGTACTTATATCACTTGATTTATCGGCATTAGAACTCATGAAGTAGTTGGAACTAGATGAGTTTGAACCCATGGAAATAGGTATGCGAGCTAATGGAATTAGAAGAAGAAAGAGAGCATGTAGTATAGACCATGGAAAAGGATCAAGCATTGATCAAGAGGAGATTTGATAAGAAAGCTAAAGCTAGGACATTCCAAGCAGGAGACTTGGTACTAAAGTGGGATGTTGATCATGTAAATCCAGGAAAGCATTCCAAGTTTGATGCCATATGGAGTGGTCCATATATGATCATTGAATGCAAAGGTAGCAATGCCTTCCAATTTGCTGGCTAAGTTAGATGGTGAAGAATTGCATATTCCAATCAATGGAATTTACCTCAAACATTACTACTAGAAGGAATAATTTCTCACCCTTGTACATATTAGTCTAGGATTTCCAATTCCTCCAAGTGCTTTTGCACATTTTTGTTGTTGTTAGAATAGGATTTAATTTCCCTAAGTGTTGGTGCACATGTTCTATTGCTTCTAGTGTATGCTTTGTATACAGTTCATCACACTTCAGAAAGAGAAACTATTGCAGTGGGAAGCTCATAGTTGCTTTACAACAGTTGCAAATTTCAAATTCAAACAAATGTAGAGCAACTAAAATCAAGTTTGATATTGCAGCAGATGGTAGTCCCCAATTTTCACTCAACCTTTAGTCAGTGTATAAACAAAAGATATAAGCCACAGTGCTCTCCCAAGGTTTGATGATAGTCCTTACAAGGATCAGCTGGTAGCCCAAGTTTGAATTCAGCTCTAGTCAAAGTAGCATTGGACATTCGAAGAAAAAGAAATCAGAACGTAATAGAGTTCCATGATGATAACATGTTTCACTCCAATTCTACAATATACTTTACCCATCAAAAATATTGGTCTTTTCTATCCACACTAAGTGAGGAATTAGATGTTGAGGTAGCATTCATAGGTACTCATCATTGAGTATCATGGATCATAGTTGCAAGAATGGGTGAAATCCAAGTTTCAAGCAATTTTCTACTCTCACAAACCTTGACTTCAAGATTTTCTTATGAAATTTGAGAGTGTGAGTTGTGGGGGCAGCTCGGAAGCATGTGGCATCAACTCAAGCATTCCAGGATTGGGTTCAGAGTTTAGATCAGTTCATGATGATAATGTAGACTCCATGCCTAATGGATAGCTTCAAAAACTAGCCACACTCCATTTAGCAGGAAAATGGCCCCGTTGAGTCACCAAATTGTTATCCAAAATTTACCCCAAGGTGATTTCGATAACTTGCACAATTTCTTTAGACTTAGATAGATAGAAATGGTGAAAATAAGAAATTTGGATTTTGGGGGCACCTTTGATTTTCTATAACTCCCCTTTTCAAGGAAAATCGAGGAGTTAGTGGGAATTTGTGAAAAATTTGGAGAAATGGAGAAAAGGCTATTTTAATGTATTTATGGGTCTAAGGGCTATGGATGGAATGATGTAGATGGAACTAGGGTTCCTCATCCTTGACTTGGGTCTAAAATGCTAAGGAAATTGAATTATGGAAAAAGTGGAAGTTTGCGGCCCAGGCGGTCCAAGTTCCATCAGGCACATGAGTTCCCCAAAAATCTTATTTACCTAATTGAAATGGGTAGAGTGCTGATGTGGAAAAAGTGGAAGTTCTAAAAAAGGGTTCGAGGAGTGTTCCAGAATCGAGTTCCATCGAAAAGGCTTTAAGTTCCCTGAAAATCGATGAGAGTCTAAGCCAAGACAATGTGGAAAGGTGGAAGTTCACGTCCCATGCGCCCTAAAGTTCTATCAAAGCCGTGAGTTCCCCAAAAATTTGATTTACCTAATTTACAAAAGGGTTGAAGCATGGTCTGACAAATAAGTATGGATAAGGTGGAAGTTCGAGGACCAAGCGCCCAAGTACCCAGGGACATGTGGTTCCCCATGAGCCTGTGAAATCACCACATATCAAAGGAAACAAAGGGCGTTGCAAAAAGATAGAATCAATGGCATGAGTAACCCTTGTGCATAGTGCCATGAGTTCCCCAAAAAAAAACCCACAATACCCTACAATGCAAAGGTGGAAAAAAGTGGTTAAATGCATATTATGAGAGCTTGTGTGGAACACCCGACCCACGAACTTCAAATGAGTCATAAATTTTAATCCTGAGCTCCGATTTTGAAAAAATGGACTTTTGGAAAGCTCTCAACATTGTCCTAAGCCACAAAAAATTGGATTTATTATTTTTAGTAAGGGTAGGTGGGTGAAAATAAAATAAACATCTCCAGATCTAATAAATTAAATGCTCAATCCCATAAAATGTGAGAAATCCCTGGCAAACTCAAAATAGTTCTCACACTCATAAGGCCATAACTTTTGCAATTCTCAACAAATTTTCACAAAATTGGTCTCATTGGAACCGTGACTCCAAGTAAAAATCAAATCAATAAATGTAGAAATTGATGAATTTTTTGATTATTTTAAGGAAAACGTGTCAGGTTTTGAATAGTGATTTTATTAGTGGTTGGAGAAGCATTTAATGAGCATGGCAAAGTCATTTCTTCTCTGTTGCAGGTTATGGGACACCTTGAGATTACTTTTGCAGGTCCAAAATCACTAACCACACTCATTTATTATGAATTACAATTGGTTGAAAAGTGGATTTCAAGATTTACATCCCTCTCTCTCTCTCTCTTCCAAAACTCTATAAATTGGAATACTAGGCTCATTGCAAAGAGGATAGTTTGAGTAGAAAAACTCTATCATTTTGGTTTTGTGAAGCCAATGTGCTGCAGAGGCCCTTTGTAGTGGACTCCTTACATGGTGATCTAGGCCTTTTCTTTTTAATAGTTTGGACTATGCATATTAATGAAGCAATAGATTCAAGTTTGTGGATGTATCTTCCCTTGTTGAGTTTGTTGCATTCTCCTTGCCTCTCTAATGTTATTGCAAATGTTTGTGTCTACTCTATACTCTTGTAGGGACCTATTATTATTGTGTATGCATGGAAATGTGTTGTGAATGTTTTTATTAGACTGTGGAGAACTATCATCACCCTCTCTAATCTAATTTTGCTTCCATTTTCACACATTGGAAATTGTTCTCATTCCCTTCTTTTGGTGCATCACCTCTGTAGTGTAGTTTTCCTTCATTTGCATGTTATTTCTCTCTCCTGGTCCCTTGGAAATTATAGGATAGAGATAGTTAGTATCTTCATCCTAGTAGAGTTAGTTTACACTAGGATTAGGAAGAAGAGCCATCTTTCTCACGGAGGTCTATCTTAGTAGCAACTCCCACAACTTGGACATATTACCCATGTTACCCGGTCACACCTTTGTGAGCTCAACCACACACACTTGTGCAAATTAGAGGTGTTATGATTCAATGATAACAAAGCTCTTTCTTCGTAGTCTCCATGATTATGCGATGTGTAGGTTCTACAACCTACTGTCCACTTGATAACATCTTTCACACATCTCGTTGATGTTTTTCTTACTTTTTTATATCGATATCGGATCTAATATCTTGTACGTGTAACTTTACACAAGGGTTAAACAATGGTCTAGCGGACTATGTCTTATGATACAAAAATAGCCTAGCTAATATGTCTAATGTGCTTATGGAATCTGAACTTCAAGACTTATTCATTCAAATTTTATTGCCACCTCTTCAAGAGAGCGTTCTATTTGAAACATCTCCATCATTTGATCAATTGTGTCACACTCTCAAGCTATGTGAAACTAAACTCTTATCCATATAGGAAAGCTTCATCCTCTACATGCTTTCAAAGTAAATCAACTTTTAAACTAACCGTGAAACCTATTGAAGCTAAGGTCATTGTCAACATTATCTCCAACACCAAATAAATCCAATGGAAATTACCTAAGTGTACATATACAAAGTTGACTATTGCTCCACATCTTATATTACAACTTCTTGAGAGAAATCTTATCACACTTCCTCCTCTGCTCAACTTAGATCCATCTCATCCTAAAGGTCGAAATTACAATGAGAAATTTCAATGCGAATATCATCAATGTGTCAAACATTATACAGATAGGTGTTTCAAACTTTGCACTATTATCCAAGATATTATCGATGTTAAAAAACTCAATCTTTCGGATCCCATTGCCTTTACACCAATTAATGAAAATCAAAATCTCAAGATATTTAGCAATCCTTTGTCGAAACATGACAAATAATCCAATTATTCCTCGGCTAATCATACATATTGTGCGTAGTGCCTCCTCTTGTATCGAGGGATCTTTATTTCCTAGTTTCTCATACTAATATTTCTGCACCAATTATTTCCTTCTCTGATCATGATTATCATGCTACATTCTCTTATGATCACTTACACATTAGCACTTATTTGGATCCATTTCTATCAATAACATTAAAGTTGATCCATCATAGCCCATTAATGCATGTTCCATTACACTCCTTATTGTTATTGGCTATCCTCTATCACAAATTTCATATCCAATTCCCAACTCATATGGTGTTGTTCAGTGCCCAGTCATTATCGGTCCTCTCACCATGCTTGTGCCTTTTCTTGTGGCACCATCACTCAAAGGGTGTGACATGCTCTTAGGTCTCGTCGGCTCGCAAAACTCAAGATATCATTTCCATGAATCATTTATGCTTAAAATTCATTCACAACAACCAAGTCATCTCTATCAATGGTGTTCCACCATCTACTCCATGGTCGCATCCTCCTCTTGAGGCTATTATTACATTAGCTAGAGCATATAGGTCCCCGTGACCTCTCGAAACTAAAGCACAAGTTGTTCCTAGCTCACCTATTCGCACACACTGACCTATGGAGTCTCATCGATCTATTAGTCCATCACATCAGTCTAGATACATCACTAGGACAGCTCCTTCATGCGGGTATACTTCACCTCCTCGTTTCACTCCACATGGGCATTGGTTACCTCTGTGCTCACCTTCACATATGTTTCCATCATCTTCATGTTCTACTTCACATAGGTCTCCATCACCTCCACACTTTGTTACACAAAGTTATCCACCATTTACTCATTGGTCACATGCATATATGATTTATTCACCTGCATAGTGTCTATCTCATACATCACCACTCTTAGAGCATGATCACATGCCTTTATCTCCACAAGCATCGGGTGGAGGACCCTCCACTTTCACTTTTATCAGATAACACATTCATCATCACACACTTGGGGGGCATCACACCTATTTCTTCCCCTATCATCGACATGTGTCTTATATTCACATTATTTCACATCTAGACTTTCACATACACCATATACATCTTGATACATGCTCGTATCATCATTACCGATGACACACACTCATGATTTGGTTCACACTTGAATGTTGAGGGAATCCTATACATGTGAACCTCACACACAACACACTACATACTACATACTATGCATCACATTACACACTTTTCATCTCACATATTCACCTCTTTCTCACAACATCTACTCTACACATTCATGATATATCTTTTTGACATCTACTTTCACACATTGTGGTCATTACCCTATGACACACTCTAGTTCTATAGTCCATACTTGAATGTTGAGGGTATACATCAACACGAGATGGAGATGTTACAGTTTTAGAAATAGAATGGATTAGAAAGGAAACTATTATAGATGAAATAGAGTGGGAAGGGAATGAGAGGAACGTATTTTCTTTCAAGAAAACACAGATCAAGAAATACTTATACGAGTTTTAGATAATGGGTGTAATATTTGAAATGATTAAAATAATCAAGAACACTAAACAAAGAATAGCTTAAGATCTTGTACACGTAAGAACAATCTCTCAAGATAGATGAATCCCACAACACAAAGTTTGCAAAATAACACATGTTTCTATTCCTCAATGATTAAAAGAAAATACAAAGTTTTTCTTCTTCTTCACAATAGCTCTCAATATTCTAAAAATCTCTCTCTCCCTTTTTTTGGAATGCACAAGCATCCCTTATTTATAATAGAAAGAGTAGAGAGAAAATAGGATAAATCCTAGAAAATAGTCATTTAACAAGAATCCTATTTTTCTTGACTCTCACGTAGGAGAACAAGTCAAAATTTGCTTCCTATGTGATGAAACGAAAATGAAAAAGACATGTCAATCTCTGGATGGAAATGACATGAAACATTATGCTTATTCTGTTTCGTCATCCTTGTCTTCCTCAGTGAAGCCTGCTTGTCTCAAAATTCCTGGAACTTCCAGATTATGCCCTGCATCTCAGCTTCATCTAGTGCACTGGAATGGTCACTCAAGAACCTCGCAAGTTTCCTGAGTGTCACTTGCATTGCCAGGAAGTTTCTTCAATCTCTTATTGAGTTTCCTTAATGATTCCAAAACATTCTCAATCCTTATGAACTTATCAATGGTTGTCAGATTGAAGATGGAAGTTGGTTTGTGTTGGATTGATTCTTGGATTTGTTTATAGAAATCATCAGCAGGTAGAATATTTGAGCTTTCATCCAACACCTTGGCGAAGATCCTGGACAACTCCTCTTCTATGTCATTCGTGGCATCAACCAACTGATCTCTAGATTCCCTCAACTTGTTGCAAGCTTCACTGAGAATCTTTATCCTGAATCTGATGGCTTTGGTTAGCTGGAAATGCTTATCCCCATGTGGAATGATTCCTTCTTCCATCAAGATATGGGATGGAACCTGTTTCAGTGCATTGAGAGCCTCAAAATTTAACTCGAGGTTCCCAACTTCTGTGAAAATTCATCATCCATTTTTTCACCATCCTTCTTTATCTCCTCCAAGGATTTATAAACCTCCATTGTGTCATCAATGACCTTTCTTCCTTGTAGGAGTAGCCTCTGAATCCATTCATCAACCGTTCTCCCCTTCTCGTTGATCTTTTCAATCATAGGTACCGATGAGAAATCGAACCTGATAGGAGTAGGGGTAGGAGATGATGGTGTTGATTGAGAAGGCTTTGAGAGCTTGAGTAATACCTCATCAACTATTCAACTTTCTCCTTTAGCTCATCTCTTCTCACCTTGTTTCCTTGACTTACAGCACAACATGTTCATGGCATCTACGCATCTGTTGTGCTCCTTTACATTGTTACCTTTCCTAGATCAACCCTTGTGATCTGATAATCAGTGACCATTATATCCTCCTTTGTTTTTTGTTGGTTGTGGGAGTGGAAATCTCTACAAACTTATGCCCTGAGGCATCCACTGAAACCCTTGAAACCATTTTGGGTTTCTTGGTAGATTTGGTAGGAGAGACCTTGAGGAACTGAAGTCGAAGGTTGGTAGAGGAACTACCACCTTCCTCTTCCTTGGGGTCTGATCAACTAACCATTGAGGTATAGTGGAAGAAGTTTCTCCTATCGGAGGTGTTATGGTTACATCTGTAGGTGGAGGAAGGTTTACTTGTGGAGTAGTGATGACTGCAAGTGTGGTGACTATGGGGATAGACTCAGTGAATGAAGGTGTAGAAGGAGGAGGCATATCTATGGCCATCTTAGGTCCAGCAGAGAGAGGTGAGAGGTTGGAGAAGATGTTGGCCATGGCTGATGAAAGTGGCAAAGAAATATGAGGTGAGGAAGATTGGGAGGGAGGAGGTAAAGATTCTGAAGTCAAAGCTTGAGAAGCAAGAGAGAGACTTACCTCTGATGAGCAATCAACAAAAGGAGAAATGAGAGGTTGACCTAACCTCATCTTCTGAAGGAATTTTTCCTTGTTCTGGTGGAGGAGGTGAATCCAGTACCTCAACTATTTGTGAAGGAGTGGAAAGATGATGTGGCTCCTTGCTTCTCCTTTTCTGACAAACTTAAATTTTATCTGCCTCTTGGTAGGGATTTTATCCTCTTCTTCTCTCTCCCTTGGAGGGTCCCACCTCTAAAGTGGCTATTTTTGAAAAAATATCTTTTCCTTATAACTCATTCCCAAGAAATGAGCCATGCCTTGGTATGGACAAGAGTCTGAGTAGCTCTTTCAGTGATAGAAGCTTTTTCAGCAACAGACCAATCAATGGTTGGGAATCCGTGTTGGTCTCCATTCGATTGTTTGTACATAGTGTCAGGACACTTTCATTATCCATGGTGCCTTTGGGGATATCAGCTAGATCTAACATCTGAATTTCTTCAAGTCGTTAGTCTGTTGTTGTCCTTTCTTGGATGGAAACTTCATCCCGAAGATCAACCAGATGTCTTCCACATTGGGCACATGTAGATACAAGGTTCCATATGACTTGAGGACTCCTCGGAAGTCAAATCCCTCCCTGAGCTTCATATGTTTCTTCAATTTTTCTGAAGCTCATGCACCATGTTCTTGGCCTTAACCATTATAGAGCATGTATACCTTCCAATGGAAATAGGGAAGGAGAGACAGTGGCTTTGTGCCTGCTTTGTTGGAATTTGTGAAAATCCAACAATTGTCTAACTAACTCCATAAGGATCAGTTTGTCACCTAGGAACCTGGGAAAATGGAAAGGGTTACCATGGAACCTTACCACCGAAGATAAGTAAACTTCTTGAATTGCAAGAAGATGCAACCCCATTTTGACACTTCGGCCCATGCTTCATCAGAAACCCTTCTTTTCCTCAGATCAGGATTCAACCTACAAATGTTTTCATAGAAGAAGGCATCATTCACTCTTCTATATTGATCTTCAGACCCTTTTATTTTCAGCTTGAGGGAAGTCTTAGATATATGTGTTCCATTTCTGGTTTCCCTTGCATCTAGCCCTAGGTAGTTTCTCATGCCTCTTCTTTGCATAGGTGACGTATGACATCATATAGAACTTTACCGGTAGACAAGACTATTTTCATTTGGGAGTCTATCTCGTCACTTATTAGGCTACCCCAATCAATCCCTTGGTCATTCTTCTTTATGATGACCATGAACTGGTACATCCACCCTTGGAAATATCTTGACTCTGGGAGTCAAATAATCGACTCAAGCAGGGTGATGATATCATTGATTTTGAGAATGAAATCACTTCTAGGGACCGACTTGGGAAACCTAGAAATGGTTGGCTTAGCCTTGATCAAGAACTTCTTGTTTACATGCTTGATGCAGTCTTCTTGATCTTTGTCCCAGGCCTTTTGTGTTGATTTAAGGTTTAAATCAACATATTCCTCAAAGTTGGGCAACCTTAGGAGTTGATCAAAGTAACCTCCATCCAATTTCACTATAGACTCTCTGCTTGATTTCTTATTGAGTGGGAGGTTGAGTCATAGTTGGAAGCATAGGCCAGGATGAATTTAGGGCATTGAGATGATATTGGAAATCCTACTGCAAGAGGGAGACCTTTCTATCGACTTCATCTAGGAATTTTGAGAAGAATCCTCAATTCTCTTCAGAAGTCCTCCATATCTATATTTCCAAGCTCTGTGTCCCGAATGTCATAATTGTAGCTTATGTAAGAAGAAGACTCCATCTTCTGATACTTATACTTCATCTTTCTATCTATCGACTTATCCTTAGATTGGTCAGGGTCGACATGAGGAGTCTCGAAGAAGAAATGCCTTGATGATTTTTGGAAGAGAAATCGGGCTTGAAAGTTTGTTGGACAATTACAGACCCGCCACACATTGTTTTGGATTTTGAGACTTAAAAACACCTTAGGAAACCCGACACAATGGAGTGTATGTCGGAAGTTAGGACATGTTGAGCATCGATGAAAACCTGACACACTGCGGAAGTGAGGAAGTGTTGGACAAGTGGGAAAACCCGACACACACACATGGTGGAACCTGGAGGATGTCGAGTAGGTAGAAAATCCTGACACACTGTGGATCTTGATGGATGTAGCACTGGAAAAACCTGAAACAAGGTGGAAAAAGTGAGATGTTAAACACCTGGCAAAACCTGAAACAAGTATATCGGGTTTCTGACATGTCAAGATATGAGAAATTCCCACCTCGTGATCACTTAGGAATTTTAGACTCTTTTTGAAATCTACAAGTTACAACCTATGAAAAATAAGTAAATAACCTAGGGGTGAATTTCAAACAAGAACCCATATGGGAAAAAGACAAGAAACAAGGAAAATAACCCAAAACCCTAAACCAAAATGAAGGAGGAAATGAAATGGAAACCCCAAACAAACACCTCATAAATAACCCAAAAAGCTTCAAAATAGAAAGAAGAGAAGAGTACCTTCAACTAGCTTGAAAAATGATCAAAAATGGATGGCAAAATCGATCGGGAAGCTCGATCGGGTTTGGAGGTAGAAGAAGCATAAATGAAAATCCAACACAACAAAAAATGATAAGGTAACAAATGACGTGGAAAACCAACTATTTATAATAACCTAACATTAATTACACCTCTTTACGTGTGTGCCAACTACTAGACAACTGGACATTAATGACATGTCATCATGCTTGGAGCTTGGAAAATCGAAAACCCGATGACAAAGATTTGATTGATTTCGGGTTTGGGTTTGAAAACAAATGACATAAAACATGCATTTGGAAAAGCATGTTCTGATGCTTGGAAGTTCGAAAACCCGACACAATGGACTTAGGCAATCGGGTTTTGGGTTTTGGGAACATGAGACATGTTGCATGCAAGGAACATGTTTTCATGCAATGAAAACCCGAAAACCAAAAATCTCTTTCAAAGGGAATTTTAAGAGATTTTCCAAAATTTTCCTATGGTTATCTCAATTTTAGTTGAAATCACTAAAACGAGATAACAATTGGCTCCAGTTGGGGACTTTCTTTGAGACATCAAAGGAAGAGAACTCATGTATCAAAAATCTTTATCCATTGGGCTATGGAGTCAGGAGAAGAAAAACCAAAAACAAACAAAGAAAGAAAATAAATAAAAAAAACACACAACAAAAAATAAATTATAATACAGTGTAAGAGAGCATCTTGCATTACTGATGGAACAACTTCAGATGTTGGCCACTGAAAGGTAGAGGGAGAAACTCTCCATCAAGATATGATAGACAAAAGCTATTTTCACCATTCAGCTGATGGATTTTGAAAGGACCTTTCCATAAAGAATCAAACTTGCCATGCATCCCTTTTTGTTCCCTTCTCTTATCCCAGAGAAGTACTAGATCTCAATCTAGAAATCACGTTGCTTTGATTTTTTGTCAAATATCTTTTTGAATTTTCTCTGATGATCTGCAATGTGATCCACCACCTTGCTTCATTCTTCTTCTATCCTGGCTAGGTACATTATCCTTTTCTCAATGGAACTTTGAAAAGTTTCATCCTCAATTGCTTTAGCCAACCGTAAGGCTAGAAATTCTATAGAGATAGGAATCTCAGCATCAATTCCATACAACACCTGGAATGGGGACATTCCAATAGCTCACTTAGGAGTAATCTGATCTTCCCATAATGCATCATACAATGCTTTGTGCCATGTCCTCTGATTCTCATCGACCAACTTTTATGATTATGGTCACCAGGTTTTTGTTGCTTGATTCAGCTTGACCATTGCCTTGGGGGTAATAATCGGATGAATGAGCCAACGTGATCCCAAATCCATAGAAAAATTCTATCAACTCATGTGATGAGAAATTGGAAGCATTTTCAGCAATGATCTTGTGAGGCACACCGAATCTAACAATTATATTCTCCTTGAGAAAGTTGCACACATAACTTCGGAGGTTACTGCTTGATTGGCGCAACTTCCACCCACTTGGTGAAATAGTCTGTGGTGGTGAGCACATAATTATGACCAGAACTAGAGGTAGGATTCAGTACTCCAATGAAATCAATTCCCCATTGGTGAAAAGGTTCTTCAATTATCACAGGCTTCAAGGGAAGAGCTGTCAGCTTAGGATGGCCAATGAAATGTTGACAAGCTTCACACTTAACCACCCATTCAGTTGAATCTCGAAAGAGAGTAGGCCAATAGTACCTAGCCCATAAGATCTTGTAAGCCATCATGGAGGAAGAGAAATTTCCTCCACATGCTAGATTGTGGAAGGATTCTAGCAACCTTATCTGTTGAGACTTATCGACACAACGCAGGAATACACCATCAATACCCTTCTTGTATATACCATTATCCCATAGAATGTATCTTGTGGACCTTAATTTAACTGTCCTCTTCTCTTTTTGGCTTAAATGTGGGGACATTCACCGTAAGTTAAAAATAAAGTGATATCTGCATACCATTCATCGGTTGTGCTTACAAAAAGCACCATGGGAAATCTGAAGAAGTACCTTCAGTTTCTTTGCATTTTGTCTCAAGAATTTTTTTGCGATCAATTGGCACAGGCCTCTTCCTCGTACCAACTTGGTAGGTCTGATGTCCAAGTCATATTCTTGGACTTTGGCTATCCAGTTACCCCGTTGACTACCCAACTCTTGTTGAGTCAAAATGGACTTAACTGTAGTATCAGGAACAAGAACGAGAGTGTGAGAACTCAACACATAATACCTGAAATGCTTCACTACTCTCACCACTGCATAAGCATGCTTTTCAATTTGTGACATCTTCAATTCATGTTCCTTTAGTGGGAAGCTCATGAAAGCAATGGGAGCTTTGATTCCTTCTTCATTCTCCTGCATCAGGATGGTTGATATTGTATGTGTGGAAGCGTAGTTGTACATGATGAAATCCTTCTTGAAGTCTGGGCATACCAGAATAGGAGCATGAGCAATTTCTCTTTTGACTTCTTCAAAAGCAAGCTTCCCTTCAGTGCTCCATCGAAATGGAGTCTTACCTTTCATCATCCCAAGGATATCCTTGGTTTTATCGGCAAAGTCAGGTACAAATCTTCTTAGGAAATTGACCTTTCGAAAAAGGAATGTACCCCAGTTTTCTTGTAGGTAGGGTAAGGCTTTGGATGGCCTTCACCCACTTTGGGTCGATCTTGGTTCCTTCTTTAGTCATGATATGACCCAAAACTTACCTTTATTACTCGAACATGGATTTTTAGGATTTAATGAAATCCCATGACCTGCATCTTAAGAGTACCTGCTCAGGTGATCATAATGATCACTTCACTTCTTAGAGAAGACCATCAAGTCATCCAAATATACAACTATGACTTTTCCCATCAAATCTCTGAAAGCTAAGTCCATAGCTCTTTGAAATGTGGCTCTCAAGTGTTAATCAAACCAAAAGGCATCCTCTTGTAAGAAAAGGTCCCCCATGGGGTGGTGAATGTTGTTTTATGTTGATCCTCAGTGGCTACCTCGATCTGATTATACCCCAAAAATCCATCAAGCATGGATAACATTTATGATCTAGTGATGTCTGCAATACTTGATCCATGATAGGAAATGGGTAATTGTCTTTCAATGAAGACTGATTAAGGTTCCAGAAGTCAACACAAATCGGATCTCACCATTCTTCTTTCTGATGGGGATGATGTTAGCAACCTAGGTAGAATGATGGATTGGGAAGATAATCCTTGCATCTAACATCTTTTGAATTTCTGCAAGAATAGTCCCTGAGATCTTTGGGTTGTAATGCCTTTGCTTCTTCTATAGGGTTTGACATCAGACTTCAAAGGGATGCTATGTTGCACATCCTTGGGCTTGAAAGACTTCAGATCCACATAGGACCATGCCAAGACGTCCATATATCTCTTCAGGAGTGAAGTGAATCTTCCTTTCTCCTTAGGAGAACAACATTTTCTGATGTTTACCATCCGTGGTTGGTTAGAAGAGCCCAGATTAACTTGATCTCTACCTCACGAGAGGAAGCACCTTCAGCTTGCCTTTTATCCTGAATAAAATGGTCATGCTTGTCAAACAGACCTTCCAGAGAAACCAATCCCTTTGGAATCTTATTGCCTTTGAGCTGGATGAATTCACCATCAATCTCTTGATATGAATTGAGAGATGGACTCATGGAAAGCTGATTCTGATCCTTCAAAATAAAGCTCGCTAAAATTATCAGCTTTCTCAAGAAAAGACAATACTTGTTGATCATCATTGAACACTTGCCAATGTGTTGAATTATCTGGAACACTTGGACGATACACAATCTCAATGGTATACTTGTCTATGTTTGAACTTTGGGTGAGGAAGGAGAAGAGATGCAGACATGGCTAAAGAATCAGCTTTATCATTGTAATCTCTCAAAACTACCTTGATGGAAAAAGCATCAAAGCATTCTATGTTGTCCCACACCTTGTTCCTGTAATGCCTTAGGTGATCATTTTTTACCTGATAGATCCCCCTTACTTGATTTACAATCAACTCGGCATCTCCCTGCACTTTAAGATTTTCAGATTCCCTTTTTCCTTGCCATTTCTAATCCTAATAACAAAGCTTTGTATTTGGCCGTGTTATTAGTATTGTCAAACTGCAGCTTGAAGGCAGAGGGAAAGATCTCAAAATATCTGGAGATATAAGAACCACACCAGTGCCTGACCCAGTAGTTGAACAGCTCCCATCAAACTCGAGGGTCCAAATAGCATTAGGATCTTCTTCCTTGATACCTATAGAAGGCACCTCGATGTCATGAAATAATTTCCCAAGCCTGCATCTTGAAGAGAATTTGAGCTTTGGGGTCATCTGATTTAGTGACCAGGTACTTCACTTGTGCTTCAGGGTGGAGGACACGAGGAACTCCATTCACTAGAATTTTAGCTTTGGTCAGTCCATATTGATTTCTCCTCTCGACATCTTTGCAAAAACCTCTTCCTAAGAGAATACCATAAGCAAGTTGGGATATCAAGCAACAGGATAGTCATTTTTACTCTCTTTTCTGGGAATGCGACAAATGCAAACTGTGCATCCTTGATTTGGCCAATCAAGGGGACTTGCTTGGTTTCCATGGAGTAACACCACCCATAAGATTTAGTCAAGGTAAGTCCAAGGGCATGGGCTACTTTTGTGGGCATCACGTTATCAGAGGCTCCTGAGTCAATTATGTAATTGTTGAGTTTAAACCCGTTTATAAGTAAGGACAAATAAAATGGTTCAATCTTTCCCGAAGAAGAAGCAACAGAGGTCATATTATTCTGAGGTAAAAAAGTTGAGTGGGGCTAGGAAAAATGCCTTTTGAAGATGAAGGGATAACAACCTTGCTTCTAATGAATTTGGAAAGTTTCTCAAATTGCTCAGGATTTGACTGAAGGTACTCGACTTCTGACATTTGGATCTTAGTTTTCTTTGCATGATCAATAATGTCGAAAGTGGTATATGAAGGAATGATGGTGGGCTCAGTTCTAGTTACATTGGTCTGAGCCAGAGGTACTGGTCTTGGGGGTAGGAGAAAGAGAGTTAGAAGAAGAAGTTACCTTTTTAGTTGTCTCCTTTTCAGTTTTTGCATTGAGATAGGAGAGCCTCTTTTAGCCATAACCATGGGAGCTTCTTTACCCTTCTCCTTAGAGCCTTCAACCGGCTTTTTGGGGTTTTGAGATTGAGCTCGAGTGAAGACTGCAAATGACTGACCATCATGTTCACATTGGTCTTCCTCATATTCCAAGTACCCAATGTTGGAGTCGCCAGCTGAATCGTCAAAAGACTCATCAACATATCCTGAAGCTTCAAAAGCTTCGTGAGAACCTTGATCTTTTGGTTCTTCATCTTCCTCAACTATTTCCATTATTGCGTTGATAGGAGGAGCTTCAATGGCCAGCCTTGTTGGAGCAAGCAGTCAACCGATTCCTATCTCTTGCGGGAGCACCATTGGTATTGTTGAAATTCCATCTAGGAATATCCCGATAAGGAACGTTGGTCACTGTTGAGACATTTGCTTCTTCAAAGTGATCAAGTCATTGGCCATCTTCTGGATCATAGGATCAGTAGTACTTTGAGAAGAACTCTGATTTTTAGGCTTAGATGACTCTCTTCTGATCTTTCTGGCTAGAATGAGATCATCTTCTATTTCAAGTGTTGTAGCTTGAGTAGTAGCCAAATCAGGGATAACAAGACCTTCTTAATAAGAAGCTCACATCAGGGGGTTGAGTGTTGATGAAGAAACACTTTTGATTTTCAAGAGTGGGAATGGCTAGTGCTTGGAATCTTCCGAATCAGCTTGTTGAATTTTTCCATGAAGTCCCGCATGGGCTCATGAGACTCCTTCTTCATATGTGTAAGTTGTGCTAACAAGTCATGAGAATCTTCAGCTGGTTTGAACCTTGCTTCAAATATGGATCTCATGGTAGCCCAGTTGGTAATGCATGCATTGGAAGATGGTAGAACCATTCTGCTACCACACCATGCAATGTTTCAATGAAGAGTCGAATAGAGACATCTTCATGAGCTACCCCAAGGACACCACATGCTACAAAGAATGAGGTGATGTGTTCATCAGGGTGCTTACTTCCCATCGCCATTGAATTTGGGAATATTCTTATGAGATCCATGTGGTAGCTCATGCAATGGTGGAGTTAGGGAAAGAGGACCAATAGCCGCACCCCAAGGCACAGGTTGTGTGTTGCCATCCTTCTGAATGAAGTGTATAGGAATCCGAGTATCAGACAAGAATAATGCATGGTAGGTTGCAGATGCTTCTTGTTCTTGAGGAACCCGAGTTCTTTGGATAGGTGAAGAACTTCTTGCTCGGCTAGATACAACATTGTTGGGGGAAAGTCTGAAATTGTGTTGTTGAAGTAGATCAAAGAATGGATCAGTTTCACCCCTGGCTCGGCTTGACCAAGTGAAGATATTTCTAGCTCAGCTTGAACCGGAAAATGGATCTACAAAAATAAGGAAAATATGGAGTCACCAGACACCAATAGGATAAGCTTAGTCTTATCAATCCGTATTCCCAGTGGAGTCACCAAAAACTGTTGGTTGGATATTTTTGTCAGGCCAAAATATGAGGTTCAACCATAGTACGGGATCAAATCCCTCCTCAAAGACAGGTGAGGCAGCCTGTTTATTACTGATCTAAAACACAAAGAAATAATATGTACAATATTCACACTATTCTAACCATTGGGGTTGGGATACAATCCCAAAATCCATATCAACATGAGATGGAGATGTTATAGTTTTAGAAATAGAATGGATTAGAAAGGAAACTATTATAGATGAAACAAAGTGGGAAGGGAATGAGAGGAACATATTTTCTTTCAAGAAAACACAGATCAAGAAATACTTATACGAGTTTTAGATAATGGGTGTAATATTTGAAATGATTAAAATAATCAAGAACACTAAACAAAGAATAGCTTAAGATCTTGTACGTAAGAACAATCTCTCAAGATAGATGAATCCCACAACACAAAGTTTGCAAAATAACACATGTTTCTATTCCTCAATGATTAAAAGAAAATACAAAGTTTTTTCTTCTTCTTCAATAATAGCTCTAATATTCTAAAAATCTCTCTCTTTTGGAATGCACAAGCATCCCTTATTTATAATAGAAAAGAAGAGAGAAAATAGGATAAATCCTAGAAAATAGTCATTTAACAAGAATCCTATTTTCTTGACTCTCACGCAGGAGAACAAGTCAAAATTTGCTTCCTATGTGATGAAATGAAAATGAAAAAGACATGTCAATCTCTGGATGGAAATGACATGAAACATTATGCTTATTCTATTTTCATCATCCTTGTCTTCCTCAGTGAAGCCTTGCTTGTCTCAAAATTCCTGGAACTTCAGATTATGCCCTACATCTCAGCTTCATCTGGTGCATTGGAATGGTCACTCAGAACCTCGCAAGTTTCTGAGTGTCACTTGCATTGCCAGGAAGTTTCTTCAATCTCTTATTGAGTTTCCTTAATGATTCCAAAACATTCTCAATCCTTATGAACTTATCAATGGTTGTCAGATTGAAGATGGAAGTTGGTTCATGTTGGATTGATTCTTGGATTTGTTTATAGAAATCATCAGCAGGTAGAATATTTGAGCTTTCATCCAACACCTTGGTGAAGATCTTGGACAGCTCCTCTTCTATGTCATTTGTGGCATCAACCAATTGATCTCTAGATTCCCTCAACTTCTTTTGCAAGCTTCATTGAGAATATTTATCCTGAATCTGATGGCTTTGGTTAGCTGGAAATGCTTATCCCCATGTGGAATGATTCCTTCTTCCATCAAGATATGGGATGGAACCTGTTTCAAGTGCATTGAGAGCCTCAAAATTTAACTCGAGGTTCCCGACTTCTTGTGAAAATTCATCATCCATTTTTTCACCATCCTTCTTTATCTCCTCCAAGGATTTATAAACCTCCACTGTGTCATCAATGACCTTTCTTCCTTGTAGGAGTAGCCTTTGAATCCATTCATCAACCATTCTCCCCTTCTCGTTGATCTTTTCAATCATAGGTACGATGAGAAATCAAACCTGATAGGAGTAGGGGTAGGAGATGATGGTGTTGACTGAGAAGGCTTTGAGAGCTTGAGTAATACCTCCATCAACTATTCAACTTTCTCCTTTAGCTCATCTCTGCTCACCTTCATTTCCTTTAACATGGCACAACACGTTCATGGCATCTGCGCATCTGTTGTGCTCCTTCTATTGTTACCTTTCCCAGATCAACCCTTGTGATCTGATAATCAAGTGACCATTATATCCTCCTTTGTTTTGTTGGCTGCGGGAGTGGAAATCTCTACAAACTTATGCCCTGAGGCATCCACTTGAAACCCTTGAAACCATTTTGGGTTTCTTGGTAGATTTGGTAGAGAGACCTTGAGGAACTGAAGTCGAAGGTTGGTAGAGGAACTACCACCTTCCTCTTCCTTGGGGTTTGATCAACTAACCATTGAGGTACAAGTGGAAGAATTTTCCCTATCGGAGGTGTTATGGTTACATCTATGTAGGTGGAGGAAGGTTTACTTGTGGAGTAGTGATGACTGCAAGTGTGGTGACTATGGGGATAGACTCAGTGAATGAAGGTGCAGAAGGAGGAGGCATATCTATGGCCATCTTAGGTCCAGTAGAGAGAGAGGTGAGAGGTTGGAGAAGATGTTGGCCATGGCTGATGAAAGTGGTGAAGAAATATGAGGTGAGGAAGATTGGGAGGAGGAGGTAAGGATTCTAAAGTCAAAGCTTGAGAAGCAAGAGAGAGACTTACCTCTGATGAGCAATCAACAAAAGGAGAAATGAGAGGTTGACTAACCTCATCTTCTGAAGGAATTTTTCCTTGTTCTGGTGGAGGAGGTGAATCTAGTACCTCAACTATTTGTGAAGGAGTAGATGATGTGGCTCCTTGCTTTTCTCCTTTTCTGACAAACTTAAATTTTATCTGCCTCTTGGTAGGGATTTTATCCTCTTCCCTCTCTCCCTTGGAGGGTCCACCTCTAAAGTGGCTATTTTGAAAATATCTTTTCCTTATAACTCATTCCCCAAGAAATGAGCCATGCCTTAGTATGGACAAGAGTTTGAGTAGCTCTTTCAAGTGATAGAAGCTTTTTTTTCAGCAACAGACCAATCAATGGCTGGGAATCCATGTTGGTCCATTTGACTATTTATTATACTAGTGTCAGGACACTTTCATTGTCCATGGTGCCTTTGGGGATATCAGCTAGATCTAACATCTGAATTTCTTCAAGTGTTAGTCTTGTTGTCCTTTCTTGGATGGAAACTTCATCCCGAAGATCAACCCAGATGTCTTCCACATTGGGCACATGTAGATACAAGGTTCCATATGACTTGAGGACTCCTCGGAAGTCAAATCCCTCCCTGAGCTTCATATGTTTCTTCAATTTTTCTGAAGCTCATGCACCATGTTCTTGGCCTTAACCACTATAGAGCATGTATACCTTCTAATGGAAATAGGGAAGGAGATGATGGCTTTGTGCCTGCTTTGTTGGAATTTGTGAAAATCCAACAATTGTTTGACTAACTCCATAAGGATCAGTTTGTCACCAGGAACTGGGAAAATGGAAAGGGTTACCATGGAACCTTACCACCCAAAGATAAGTAAACTTCTTGAATTTAAAGAAGATGTAACCCCATTTTGACACTTTGGCCCATGCTTCATCAGAAACCCTTCTTTTCCTCAGATCAGGATTCAACCTACAAATGTTTTCATAGAAGAAGGCATCATTCACTCTTCTATATTGATCTTCAGACCCTTTTATTGTCAGTTGAGGGAAGTACCGATATATGTGTTCCATTTCTCGGTTTCCCTTCACATCTAGCCCTAGGTAGTTTCTCATGCATGCTGTTGCTGCATAGGTGACGTATGACATCATATAGAACTTGTCGGTAGACAAGATTGTTTTCATTTGGGAGTCTATCTCATCACTTATTAGGCTGACCCCAATCAATCCCTTGGTCATTCTTCTTTATGATGACCATGAACTGGTACATCCACCCTTGGAAATATCTTGACTCTGGGAGTCCAAATAATCGACTCAGCAGGGTGATGATATCATTGATTTGAGAATGAAATCACTTCTAGGGACCGACCAACTTGGGAAACCTAGAAATGGCTGGCTTAGCCTTGATCAAGAACTTCTTGTTTACATGCTTGATGTAGTCTTCCTGATCTCTTTGTCCCAGGCCTTTTGTGCTGATTTAAGGTTTAAATCAACATATTCCACAAAGTTCGGGCAACCTTAGGAGTTGATCAAAGTAACCTCCATCAATTTCACTATAGACTCTCCTGCTTGATTTCTTACTGAGCGGGAGGCTGAGTCATAGTTGGAAGCGCAAGCTAGGATGAATTTAGGGCATTGAGATGATATTGGAAATCCTGCTGCAAGAGGGAGACCCACTGCTCGGCTATCGACTTCATCCAAGGAATTTGAGAAGAATCCTCAATTCTCTTCCAGAAGTCCTCCATATCTATATTTCGAGCTCTGTGTCCCGAATGTCATAATTGTAACTTATGTAAGAAGAAGACTCCATCTTCTGATACTTATACTTCATCTTTCTATCCTATCTGACTTATCCTTAGATTGGCTGGGGTCGACATGAGGAGTCTCGAAGAAGAAATGCCTTGATGATTTCTGGAAGAGAAATCGGGCTTGAAAGTTTGTTGGACAATTACACAGACCCGCCACATTGTTGGATTTTGAGACTTGCAAAACACCTTAGGAAACCCGACACAATGGAGTGTATGTCGGAAGTTAGGACATGTTGAGCATCGATGAAAACTTGACACACTGCGGAAGTGAGGAAGTGTTGGACAAGTGGGAAAACCGACACACACGGCGGAACCTGGAGGATGAGTAGGTAGAAAAAACACACTGTGGATCTTGATGGATGTCGAGCACCTGGAAAAACCCAAAACAAGGTGGAAAAAGTGAAATGTTAAAACCTGCAAAACCCGAAACAATATATCGGGTTTTTGACATGTCAGGATATGAGAAATTCCACCTCGTGATCACTTAGGAATTTTAGACTCTTTTGAAAACTACAAGTTACAACCTATGAAAAATAAGTAAATAACCTAGGGGTGAATTTCAAACAAGAACCCATATGGGAAAAAGACAAAAATCAAGGAAAATAACCCAAAACCCTAAACCAAAATGGAGGAGGAAATGAAATGGAAACCCCAAACAAACACCTCATAAATAACCCAAAAAGCTTCAAAATAGAAAGAAGAGAAGAGTACCTTCAACTAGCTCAAAAAAATGATCAAAGATGGATGGTGAAATTGATCGGGAAGCTTGATCGGGTTTGGAGGTAGAAGAAGCATAAATGAAAATCAATGCATGCAAAAAAATGATAAGGTAACAAATGACGTGGAAAACCAACTATTTATAATAACCTAACATTAATTACACCTCACTTGACATGTGTGTGCCAACTGCCAGACAACTAGACATTAATGACATGTCATCATGCTTGGAGCGTCGAAAACCTGATACAAAGGATTTGATTCAATTTGGGTTTGGGTTTCAGAAAATTTGGGTTTGGGTTTCACAATGGGAAACAAATGACATGAAACATGCATTTGGCAAAGCATGTTCGATGCTTGGAAGTTCAAAAACTGACACAATGGACTTAGAAACGGGTTTTGGGTTTTGGGAACATGAGACATGTTATCTCAATTTTAGTTGAAATGCTAAAAGGAACATGTTTTCATGCAATGAAAACATACACACAACTTTCCTTTCTAGTTGTGATCATAAATCTCTTTCAAAGTTACATGTATATTTGCTAGTACTAACACTTATCTCCTAGACACTTTTTTGTGTGCCTTTGTTTCTATCAAGCACACTCCCTCCCCTACAGGATAGAGTTTTAGACAACGAATCAGTCCTCCTTTGGGCTACATACTCCTTCAACGATGATGTCATGCACCCCAAATGAAGGGGGCATCATTTGGGTGAATTAGTCACCCCATACAGTGTTATACAAATCATCACACAACATATATAACACCGAGTACAAGATAGTTGTCAATATCAAACAGGCTCAAAATCGAGACTTGGGTTCTTAGACAACATAAACATTAGCGCCAGAGCATTTTCAGACAAGTAGTGCCTAGGCGCCCTAACCCTTCCTGGACGCCTATGACTAGGGGTAGTTACATAGCATTTGGTAGTTCAACATAGTCTACAGAACTCCACACAATGGCTTTTACAAGGCACACAAGTCCTTTAGTACTACATGCATGCACTACACAACACTTTTTACTTTCGCATTGGATCGAATTGTTTTAATTTTTACACACCATCTGCAGTGGTGTTCTACATTGCGGGAAGTAGTTAAAGGTTGGAGGATAACACCGGACTTTTCTCCCTACACTTCTTCTATATCATTGGCATGAGATCGCCCGAAAGACTCACGGTCAAAGACAACTAGCTTGAGATTCCAAAAACTCGATCTTCTACAACATCTACAAGATCCTTTCTACACTCTTTCCTCATCACGGATCAAGTGCACATGTTCCTTTTTCAAATTTTCATTTTACATACTTCATTACATACTTTTTACACATATACATGCATATTTGACTACTTGTTCATTCTTCTCTTTTGCAGGTCCATCCATATGGGAAGCGGTAGTCAACATCATTCAACAACAACAACAATTGACATCAACAATAAGCACATCACGATATCTACACATTCGTTTCCTCCTAGGGTCATTTTCATGATCACTTTTACACTTATTCCTCTTTAGTATCCATGCCTCACTCTTTTATCACTCCACATTTTTCTTGTCCCTCAAAGACGCTTTTGTCATCAATCTACATGGTTATCAAGTATGTATCTCTTATCTACTTTATGTTATGAGTATTCTCTCAACAAGATAAAGTGGGGGAAATGTAGACAAAAATCACACACTTTGGGTATCTATTTCATCTTGATTGCATACTACTATTCATATGATTCCTAAGTAAGAAAAGTATTAATCAACCTGGTCTTTGACCACCCTTATTTTCTTTCTATTGCCACATTTTTTCTTTCACCCTTCATTGCTAAGTCTACCTTTTATACCCCAAAGCATTTATCATCCTAGACACCAACTCCTAGCCGGGATGCGAGTCAGCACCCTCGTCCCCTCTAGGTGCCCCTTGACCTCTATATACTTTGTTCACATATTTTGGGTCCTTTCTAGTCGTTTGAGCATCTTATCTTTTGGTAATCATCCTTTTCGAGGTTAATTATGAAATTCAAGAAAAGGAATCATATAAATATAAAGTTATGTGATCATAATAAAGGACCAAGCACTAAGCATTAGCTATCACCACCTAAGGTTGCATCCATCAAGCATCTAAGAGCTTCATTGCATCCATCTAGCACCATCCAAGGGACATAAGGGCTAGTTATTCTACATACACTTCATAGGAGGGAAGTTCATTTTATTCCATGCACACATCTATTACATTTCTTTACATCTAGCTTACTTGTTTCGCTATCAAGTGCGACATGCACAAGAGCCACCTAGGGCACAATTTCACACACACATACACATAGAACTACATTGGATTTGAGATGTAGTGCAGTCCTCAATCATAAGATCAAGATTGTGATAGTTGAGGACAATCTGACCCATCATTCTGCATCTTTATTTTATATGATTTGATGTCTCTTTGAGGGTTTTGCAGGTCATTATTTCATTGCAGATTTCTAGCAACTTCGGTGATCATTGTGTGACATCATAGTGACCAAAGGTAAACAAAAGTGAATACCTCACGAGCACTTAGAGGAGGTTTTCGATCATTTTGATAGACACAGGCGCCTAGAAATAGGCCTAGGGCACCCACAGGTGCCTAGTCTAGGAAGATAGTCAGCTCACACACTTTTCTGAGGTTTTGTGTGATGTTTCTCCCTCTATGTTAATCCGATCAATGCTCCAACACAGTCCAGGAACAATTGTGAAACACATAAGTCATCTTACCTCTTTTTTGCACTTAGGGTTTCATACTTTCTTAGGTGAATTCCTTTACCTAATTGTTTATTTATTTATCTACAATAGCAATCATATTAAGCTTATATTTTCACATTTAGCTTAATTCAGTAAGGCTGGCGCCTCAAGGAATGTTTTGATTGATTGGAATTTTAAAATAAGTCCAAAGTGTCATCTACGTAAAATCTGGATGGATTCCTGCGTAGTATAAGAAATGTCACCTTCCATTCAATTGATTCATAAAATACACCTCACAACTCCATACGTGAATACTTCTATTTCACTGTCATTTCTTTACAGTGAGGGTTTAAAGAAGCTAGAAATTATGGATTATTCTGGCACAGATTGATCAGAATGGCTTTTCTACAGCAGCGGCAACGCTGTTATTGGCATGGATTTTCTTCAAATTTTCTTCTTGGTCGTCAAAGTCTAAGAAGAATCTGCGTCTGCCTCTAGGACCCGTGGCGCTTCCGGTGATAGGAAACCTTCACAGGTTGGGAAATCTTCCCCAAAGAATCATGGCCGATCTTGCACACAAATATGGGCCCATCATGTTTCTCTGCCTCAGATATGTGCCCACTGTTGTGGTTTCTTCTGCAAAGATGGCCAAAGTACTATTCATATGAATCTGGGTTTTAACTACTCCGAAAGTCGTATGGAATTCAATGTCGTCAAACTGGTTCATGACTTTTTTCTACATGTGAGGTATTTTCAACATCAGATATTTCATTCCTTGGGTGGACTAGATGGATGTGCAGTGTGTAATTCGACGCCAAAAAAGTCTTCACAGAAAGTTTGATTTGTTTCTAGATAAAATAGTAGAGGAGCATCTTCAAGCCGGGGCCAGCACTGAAACCATCAGAGACTTCACGGACGAACTGGTTGGAATCATGGACCACCCTGAACACAAATTCACCCGAGATGAAGTCAAGGAAAACATGCTTGAAATTATGTTCACTGCAATCGACACCTCAAGCTTGACCACTAAGTGGGAAATGTCTGAACTTTTGGCATAAAAGTACTTGGTATCACCTTTTGACGTTAAAAAAGCCTATTATTGTTTTGCCTTAGCTCGGAAATGAATTTTTACTCTTGACGATGGGTAGAAAAGGCAAGCACAGACTTGGTTCCAAAATAAAAACTCTACCAAAAACATTGATCAGGACTGCATAGGAAATGGAAAAAGGCCTTTACAACTTTCAAGAAATTTCTTTGGCTGGTATATGCAGAGACTCCATAGCCTTCATCGGCATTCTCTCTTTGTCTGTGTCTAAATAAAAGCTTTGGAACAGTTTCGGAAAACCACCAAACTTGAATAAAAAAAAATTAAATGCAAGAATGGGGAAAATTGCACTAGGCACGTAACCGGTTAACGGATGCTCTGGCGGTGGACTTGTACCTTGTGCACGTTCAATTGACTTGCAGTCCCTCGTGTGGCTTCGATTCTTGCACATATTACTCTATCCTTGCATGTTTTAGCATTCCTAGTTTTCTTAATTGTAAGGGAATTGTAAATCAATTTAAAGAAAAATAATGTTTAGGTGAATTAAATGGGATGGGTTATAGTATCAAGAATTACACCTTTGTTGGTACGCATCAAGACCATTAACCATGAATGAAAACACTACTCTCTTTTACCACGTAAGATGGATGGATAAAATATGATACCAATTTGGATATGGAAACCATGGGATTGGTAGGATAAATGGGAAATGTAGTAAAACTACTTTTTGTCGACTTTGTGTAATGTTAATAAAACTTGTTTTCATGGAGGTGCAAAACATCCCTATAAAACTCGAAATGAGAAAAAACTTTAGCCAAGTACCTAGTCATGTGGAGTGTTCAACCAAACCTTGAGTTGTTCTTGGGATGTCTGTTTTACCTTGTTTCATAACATGTTTAGGATCCCAACAAGCTAGTTTGCAGCTTTAAACAACTGCTGAAAGTTTAAAATGTAGTTTGGTTTTGACCCATCGTTTTGGCCCTAGGTGTCGAAACGGATTTTGGCTTCCACATACCTCTAATATTTCTATGAGAAAATTACTACAAACCCTTAGTTTGGAGAAAAACATCCCGCAAGTTAGTTTTCTTAATAGGTTTTGTAGGCCTCCGGTCGTTGGGTGACAAGGCCGCTTGGGTGCATTTACGATCGGTAGCTCCGAGAAAGACAAGTGCCATTTTAATCTTATTTTCCAGTTTGGGGTTCCATTAGCTCTGAGTGTTTCCTGTATATAGGGGAATAGGTAGGAATTTGTTCCTTGTGTGTTTGAGTCTCGAAGATGGTTTTTGAATGCTTATTTTTGAGCAACTTGTCTAAATTTGATGTTTTTGGAAACTTGCAACTCTATAAAGAAAATTGTCATATGACCTTATCCAAGCAAAAACAACGATCGGTAAACCTTGTAAACACAAATGCATGCATGTAGGAAACCTTCTTTTGATGCTTTCTTGAAAAGAAATTGATTGTGGAAAATGGTGTTTTTCTCTCTCCTCTCTCTATCTCTCTCCTTAGCTTCAAAACGAAATGAAATGGCAATTGTATTTTCTTACTCTCCTTTGAAGTGTAATAAGTATAGTTTCATTAATGTTAGAAAATTGTGAAAATGTAAATCGTGCTTGATTGTAGTTTGATGTCATGCCAGCAGTTGTGTTGACCATGTGGTGGTTGTAGGTACGCGAGACCGGAAGAAAATGGTAGCGTTTCTTGTGCTTTTGTAATATGGGATATCGTTGAAATGTACATGTAATATTAAATAGATGTATCAAAGCACTATTGTAACGAACATGTATGTTATCTATTGATTATTTTGTGATGTAAGATATTGTATTATATTGGTATCTTGAGAAAAAGGAGGGGACATTTTATTCTAGGAGTAATTTTGATTGTAGGCATATATCTTGCTAATAATGTAGATGTACATTTTTAACTGAAAATGAATGACCATTTATAATGTTCTCCTATGTGAAAGTGATGATCATGTATCCTTGTGTGTTTTGTTTTTAAATGTTTGGAAAACTTAGAAGAAAAGAAACTGTCGTATATATGAATGGTTATTGTTTGACCTCTATTAGGAGGTTATTTTAAAATTTATTTGTTTGACCCTAACCTAACATCCCTTGAGAAGGTTACCCTTGAGCATTGAATTGTATGTGTTTCGTTTACCAAAAAAGGGTTTCTTGTGCATGTGGAAGTGTGAATGTTGTGGTAGCTAAGAGTATAGTGTCACCTTGTGACATGAATGATGTCATGTTTAACAATGTTTGTTTTAATGGTCATCTTATCATAAGCCTCTCGAAAGGGCTAATCAAGGTATGTGTATGGGATCATAAGGGCAAGTAAAGAAGGTAATTACCATTCCTTGTATTGTGATCAATCAAACTTGGGTAAACCACATAGTGCGGTGATTCCCTCATGTTTCTTTTTATCTCGATAGAATCCTGACTCTTTTAAAATGTGAGCGATATAAGACTAACACACAAGTGAATCTTAGAGCTACCTTATACTTAGTTAGGCATGCTTTTGTTGTTGAAAGTACTTATAAATTTCTCCACATGAGTTCGAGCATTCAAGCAACATAATCTCTTGTTTAGAAAATAAAACTTATGAGTATAACCATTAGAAATGACTCTAACCTATTTTGAATCATAGCAACAATTAGAGTCAATTGTGAACAAATTTGTTGATAATATTTAGAATTTAATTTATATTCATGTGTTGTCATTTGTTTTGGAATGAAGTAAAAATTGGAGGTATGTGAGATAAAGGTGTTTGATCCACTTCAAAATTGACTTTAGTTGGTCATAGAGTCTTTGAGTGCAAACAAGAAGTAAATTCAAGCCTAGGACCTCCTTATATGTTAATGGTGTTCAAAACCTATAGTTAACCTTTCCTATCTTAAAGGTGTCCCTAAGATGTTGAATTTGAGTAAACTAAATATGGAATCCTTTCCCCTTAAACCAACATCCACTCTTCTCGTGTGATGAAGTGTACTTGTATAATTTAAATTGAATGATTTTAATAATGTGAAATATTGTGAATAAGAGTATTTGCTTACGTGAAAAATGATCTTGAGACCTATCAGGTTAAATAAGGGACTTGAATGATAGTTAAGATGGGACCATCTTAATTTGTTCGTTAAATGAAATAAAAGGAAATGAAATCTAGAGAAAAAGGAAAAAGTATGTTCATGTCAAGTGCCCTTCAAACCTTAAAGGATAATGATGAAATATGATTATTCATGAAGTTCAAG